>JAMQGT020003030.1:0-77434 GCA_024447675.2 Pterophyllum scalare | reverse complement strand
TGTATTGCTCCTCATTTAACTCTAAACAAAATACGCTTTCCCCACAAACGTCTCAACAATTACTTGTAAGTCATTCAAGTTTAAGAAAAGAGGAGAGTGAGAAGACTTACTCTGATCATTTTTATGAGGCCTTGAGAATTGACTAACTGGTGGGGCATGTTTGTGTGCATTCACCAGTAAAAAAAAAAACAACAAACAACAAAAAAAAACATGCACGCACATTTCCACATCGATACATTCTCATGAAATCCCTCTCTGCATCTTTGCTCTAGCCCTGAGCTCCAACTGCAGCACTAATTAATTCCCTCCACACAACACTACGAAGAGAAGAGTGGAAAGAGCAGAGGCAGACATGTCAGCGGCAAGCAGGATAGTAACAAAAGTCAAAAGTAGGTAGAAGAAAGGTGGGAAGAACTGAGAGATATCTTTCTTTCAATCGTTCCTCAGCTCTCTTTGTGACTGTTGGCACTTTCACCCCAGACTCTAAGATCAACTGCAGCTTCAACGGCAATTTGGACAACAGTCTATATAATTCAAATAGTCATTCAGCTGAGTGGGTTTCTGTTTGAGTGAAATGTTTGTTATGAGGTCCCTCGTGAACTGGTCATCAATAAATAATATCATACCTTTCATGGAGTTCTGTTTTAAAATTGATTCAGATTAATGGAGCAAACAAAAAGCCTTTACAGGAAAACTGGAGAGTGGAACACAATTCCATCCCATTGCTGCCTATAGCATCTGTACTGTTTTTTTAAAAATTATTATTATTTGTATGATCACACTATGTCTTAGTGAAGCGTTCAGTCTTTGTGTTAAGCTAAGCTAACTGGCTGCTGACTCCAGCTTCATATATGGGGGGTCAGACTCATCTTACTCTTGCCATAACCTGATGCACATCTTGTGTATGCTTGATAAGTTGTCAGCATTTGACACCCTGGGAACAAGAATGGACGAGTGTATCCATGTGTATGTCTGTTTAAATGTGTAACAGGAGCTTTTGAGTGAGGGGGACAATACGAGTGATTTTACCTGTTTAAAGTGTGCTCTTTCAAACTCTGGCACTGGAAGTCATCGAGGAAACAATGTTCAAAGCTTGCAAGAGCTGTATGAGGAAAAATGGTGTGTATAGGGTGTGTGAGAAAGGGAGCTCGAGTGATAAGACAATCCACTTGAATTCCTCAGGCAGACAAAAGAAAGGCCAGCAGAAAATTTACAGTAGCGAGCTCACAATCCTTTAATCACTCTTTCCAGGTTTCCTTTACCTTTTTACCACATTTCACTCTGTTTTTGCTCTCTTTTACTTAAATTACAGCGTGCACATCAAGATGAGGGTAAATTAAATTATAATTAACCTATGATTGTTGTTCACTGTTGAATGGTACAGTTACACTGTGCAGCGCATCAACATATGGAAGGGCAGAGCTGTTCTAGGTGGGCAGATAAACAGGCAGTAACAAGACTCCAAACAAGGGAACTCAGTGCCACAGGCAAAATAGATGAAACTAGAACCTACTGTTCTACCTACTGTTAACACGATGACATGTAAAGAAAGAAAGAAAGAAAGAAAGAAAAAGTAATAATTTTAATAACTTTTAACAATGTCCTGATTTTTTTTCAACAAATTTCCATAATTTCTAATCCCTTCATTCTTATTCACAAAACAAATTAGTTCCTTTTCCAAAGTAAACATTATCTTCAGCAGATTCAAGAAAAAAAAAACCTGGTAGAATAAAGTAATTAGCTCATTTTGTAACATTATGGTTTGCATCTGCCTTCTTGTGCTTTGTGTTTTTGAGGTTTACAGCCCTCTGAAATACAGTTCATACAGCCAATCAAAAGATGCAAATGCAAAAATAATGTGTTGCTCCAGTTTATTCAGTGGACTTCCTCCTTTTTTATTTCCCTCTGCGGTTATTTCTGAGGATATTATACAAAGAAATAAACAAGCTGGCTGAAAGCCATGTTCAAATGCCAGTGGAGCTCCTTTCAGCGTGTGATTCACAACTTTTCACTTTGAAGAGGAAGATACATACTCCTGCCCTCCTCCCACTCAGGTGGCCAAGCTTCGGCCCCAACATTTGTCACTCATCATGATAAGCTGTCTGACATTTAATAAGCATCTGAAATGAGGCAGAAATAACCAGCATCAGTAGGAACAACAGAAGAGCTAAACCACAAATACGAACCAAAGCAAAAGATTTGGTGTCCTTACTTATCAACATATTCAACGCTGT
This sequence comes from Pterophyllum scalare, assembly GCA_024447675.2. NCBI lineage: Eukaryota > Metazoa > Chordata > Actinopteri > Cichliformes > Cichlidae > Pterophyllum > Pterophyllum scalare. Next base: position 75,200 of record JAMQGT020003030.1, on the reverse strand, counting down.
GCCCTCTGCACTTAATAACTGAACTGTACCACCCTTGGCAACAAGCTTTCACCTTGGCTTGTTTCCTGTGGATATTGTAGCTTTATGAGTCATGCTAACTTTGCACCTCAGTTTTATATATTTGATGGAAATCATCAGCAGAGGCATGGTATTTACTCTGTGTTCCCAGCTTTTGTAAAAACCCATTTTTTCTCAGTATAATTTAACACTGGCGATAACTTTTGTTTCAGACATACCTGCATAGCGGTTAGTTCAAATCAGTTGCAAACACTGCTTCACTCGGCTTCTGCATAAAGGGATTCAGAAACAGTAGTTTTAGTTTTCTACCCCGTGCAGTAGACACGACTGAATTTTTTACTGGTGTCCAGTTAAAAAAAAATCTATTAATAGCATATAAGCAGCCCCTAAATGCCCTGTTTCCTCTAAATAACCTACTTATGAGATGATTTCTCATGTACAATTTTTTTCTTCAGAGTAGTCCATTATATTTTTGCTGTTATAGCATGATGACAGAAATCACACAAGCTAATGTTGCAAAACTTGCACATACAGTATTACCAGCACGATCGCTTAAAAGCACGAACAGCCAAGTTATCCACAGTATATCCATGACTCGATTATTAGAGGCCATTAGTGAACAGGAGAAAAGCCACACATGTTTGAAATGATACATTGCAAAGAACAGGAGCTCCATAATTCAATTTTGGGGATTTATTCAAACTGCTATATATATATATATATATATATATATATATATATATATATATATATATATATATATATATATATATATATATATATATATATATATATATATATATATATATATATATATATATATATATATATATATATATGTATATGTATATATATATATATATATATATATATATATATATATATATATATATATATGTATATATATATATATATATATATATATATGTATATATATGTATATTAGCAATATGTACATGTATGATGAGAACAATAATCGAACCAGTGTGTCTGCTAATCGCTTTGTGGGTACCTCTGCTATCATTCCTTGGATTCAAACTGTGTCATTAATAAGTTAGGCTTACACTATCATGCACAGTAAAAGTCTGAGCCAAAGCAGCATCATAGAGAACAGCAAAGAAGATCACAAACTCATTCAGCCTCTTCCTCAGCATACTCAGACTCTCTGGCTGGAGAAGCTTAATGAAATCAGAGCCTGATGCTTTAAAGAAGCGTAGCAGTAAAAGGATAATCCCTAATGCTACACACACACACACACACACACACACACACAGACACACCTGTTGTAACTGATTGATTTCTGTCTTCTCTACAGCCCAGCATTAGATTTCTCTTTTGGCAGTGGAAACAGTACAAGAAAGGGCCATGTAAATGTAAATGTATCTCATGAGGAGACAGTGACCCCACTTCACGAGTACACCCTGCAGGCTTCCTTGTGTTTGCGTGGCTTGTTGGCATGTGAGAGAGAAAAGTGCTGGGGAAAAACAAAACAAAACAAAGAGAAGTTCTCTTCTTGTAAGCTGAGTGTTTGAGAAATGCTCTCTTCTCCTCTCACTCTCCTGTCTGGGCTTGTAGAGCCAGTTAATGATTCACACTGGGAACAAGAGGTCCACAAAGGCTTGCAATGATACAGCAGAGGAGAGGAGAGGAGCCTGTTATAGAAAGCTAGGTGTGTGGGAGGAGAAGTCTACTCTGTCCGATTCACTCACCCTCTTTTTCTTTCTCTGTGCCATGTATCTGAGATCAGTGGTGAGTGAGAGAAAAGAAAGACAGTAAGTGTGCAATTGTGTGTGTCTGCCCTCATGATGCTGCCACGCAAGCCGTCCATGTGGGCAGGTAAATCACACAGAGGATTTGAGACTGGAAAAAGGTTGAGGAGTTGTTTACCAGCAGCAGAGACACAGGAGGCATCCCCCTGTGCGTGTTTGGGTGTGTGTGTGTGTGTGTGTGAACATGTGAGCGTGTAGGCTTTGTACTTGGTGACTAAATGTGCCTTTGTGTGCCCATGTATGAATAATATAGTACAAGTAGAGGTATGTGTGCAGTATGTGCAAAATTTCACTGTGTGGTCTGCAATAAGCAGCTTATTTGAATTGCACATTTCCATTAATTTCTTTTGATTCTCTTGACTCAAGGTTAGACGCTACAGGATTTATATTTATTTATTTATTTTTTAATCTTTTGTATAATTTGAATTTTGATTTTCCAAAATGTGCACGCATATTTGTGAAGACATGCATGCAATCCTCCCCAACATCCAAATCCCTTCAAATGCAGCAAAATGCATCTCAGTGAAACCCAGCAACCAAGCACTTCAACAAAAATAAAGAGAAACAAGCAGAAACAAAACCAGGCAGCGTGGTGATTTATGTTGTGAGGACACTCATCAAAGTCACCAGAATCACCAGAGACCAAACAGCATAACACAGAGCAGTGATGAGCATGATCCTGGAAACCCCAAGTGGCTGCAACCAACAGCAAAGACCAAAAAGCAGTGGACACCTGCGTGCTGAGCCAGAAACATGCAGGAAGCTCTGCACCAGAATCAAGAGAAAGAGAAGGGGAAAGGGAGAGCCACAAAGCCAAGCTGGCAGGACCGATTATCCCCTACCCATCTTCCAGTCACATTGCCCCCAAAATCCAGCACCGCCCCCACGCTGCCCAGAGCCAGGAGATCACACAGCAGAGGCAGGGGCTTCTTTCATACTTAGTACCTTCTCAGTCTGTGGAGCTGTAGACAGTGACAGTGATGCTGGTGTTCCAGCAGTTCTGAGTTCACGGCAGGCTTGAGTCTTGGTGGTTCCTGGATTATTCCTGAACATCCTAACCACTTTCTACTCATCTGAGGGTGACAGTTTGGTTCTTCTGCTTCCCGACCTTGGCAAAGTGAAGACACGTTTGAATAACCTTTATTTACATACACTTGTTTGAACTGATGATCTGGGAACCTGTAGTTGTTTAGAAATGGATCCCAGAGACCTTCTCAACTTGTGTAAATCTACAATCCTCCTTTCTGTAGAAATAAAGGTTCTGAAGGTTATTACAGAGGGCTTTCTGTCAAAGCCTGATTTACAGAAAATTTTATTCCTACTAACATGGCAAAATGGACTTGTTTGTTCTGTCTGATGACAGCACTTTCTGATTCATGGAGTTTTAAGAGATATTCAGAATCCCCCCCTTTGACTTTAGTATGTCACCAAAAACAAACCTAGACCTATCCAGTGTTCTTGAACATTAATTATAACTTCTCATGCGGAAAATAATCCTGGGAAAGTTTCATGGTGATATCTTTAAAATGTTGTGAAATTAGGAAATTGACTTTTTTGCGATTTAAGAAATTTGTCCATGTGTCTCTGTGTATTTACATGTTTTCATATCTTTTCTCTTAGTTTTTTCTTCCCTTCCTATTTAGTATGCCTTCACCCGTGGTTTCCTCTCTACCCCTCTTTTTCAGGTCTCTCCTTCAGATTGGTTGTCCCTCTTCCAGCTCTCATTCTTTGTCTCGTCACACGGAGAATAAAAAATGCAATGGGAAAGTAAATATGGGTTTTGTGAAATAATACATTTTATACAGCGCTTCTCAAATAACAGTAACGTAGGTCTATTTTTTGTTCAGGCAGAGGGTTCAGGTAGTCTTGTCTTTGTCCATCTGGAGAGTTTAAGTCTAGTATTAACCCTCATGTAGGTGTATTTTTGGTCTCCTTTACATTTCACATTTTCATTTAATCCACTGGAAATGTAAAAATAGTGATTAGAGCAGACTTCTCTGATTCCTCTACATTTCTCATCTTCCCTCTTCCCCCCCCATGTCCTTTTAACTCTTCTTCCAAGAGCCATCAGCTCCAGTTCTGGACTACCCGTGGACTTTAGTAAACCATTTCCAGAGAGCTCTGGAGATACATGCACTATACTGAGTAGAACTGCATAGAAATACTGCAGAAATTTTTTTATACCTGCACGCATTAGATTTACATTACTCTAAATCATTACAGACTGTGGCACATGCTAATGCAAAATCAATGTCTTGACAGCACGACCTTGTAAACATAAAATACGACAAGCTGTGCGTGCTTCTTTGGAGGCAACTGTTTGAAAGAAAGGTGTGGTCGGGAATGAAAAAGGCATTTGTTATTCTGTTCTCATACTGTCAGAATAAACGTTTACACCGATGGAGAGGCCAACAGATTTTCATCACCTTCTTTTACATTTCAGCTCACACTGAGGAATTTTGAAGAGGCAGAAATGTACGTGGAGGAGACAGCTGAACCATGCATACTAAATATCCTCCCCTCCTTTCAACTCTTTTTGATTTTCATCTTTCTTTTCTTTTTCATTTCCCTATCCCTGTCTTGTTGCTCTGTTTTCCAGCCCATTTTCTGCACAGTCACATTCACCCTCACTGCTCCACGACACCCTTTCCTCTCTCTCCTCCTTCTTCTCATCTTCCACCCTGTCCTCTCATCCTCCAGCCGTCAGTTATCTCCCTCAGGGTGAAGCAGGGGAGCGCACCTTTGCCCTTGGATCTCTGGAGGACTGCTGAAATTTGTGTAGATTCTTTTGCTTTCCCCCTGCCGAATGTGACGCACTGTAAACCCACTACACTGTGAAACATTACATATCCATGCCAGCCACTTTCAGAACAGTTTTGCAGTTTATTCTATTTTTTAAGTGGGCTCTTTTCTATTTAAGATAACAAATTCTCTCAGACTTATCCTTAAAATGGCCTTAATCCAAAGTTTAATGGCTTGGTAAGGAATAATAAACTACAAGCTCTCAACCCTTTTCTGTGTTGGTTTGCCTCACAGAACATTACATTTAGCAAATTTGACAGCTAGTACTGCACTTGTAGTTTGTCTCCCTTTAATATACACGCCAGCTTTCGTGGCCGTATTACCCACCTTTTTTTTCTCTTTTTTTTATTATTATTATTATTTTTTTATTTTGTTTTTTTATTATTATTATTATTATTATTATTATTTTTTTTTTTTTACCCACCTTACTGCCTGCCTGATGGCTTGATGTAAGCTGACAGTTTTTCAGATTTATTCCTTTTATGCTACATAAGAAAACATTGCAAAGCTACTAAGAAGCAAAGGTGATGCGTTTATGAATGAGCCATTAAAATGTTGTAATAATCTCTTGTTTGCTACTTTTAGAAGTCTGATTTCCTAGATTTCTCTAAGGCCGCTTGCAGCCTCCAAAGTGTTCAGAAATCAAGTACAGATCTTTTTCAGTGCAAACATTGTTAAAGCACAACAAGCACAGATGGCGTTTTGTCAGTTTACAGTGGCTTCTTTCAATTAAACGTCCAAGTAGCCCATGACAGTGACTTGGCATTCACACCTGAGTAGAAATATATTTTTATTTTTATTGACATTAAGTCAATAAAAACACTGAGCTGGTAGAGGTGGCTGGGGAGAGGGAGGTCTGGGCTTCTCTGCTTAGGCTACTGCCCCTGCAACCTGGCCCTGGATAAGTGTAAGAAAATGGATGGATGGATGGAGTCACTGTACTTGCAGTCTAATTTGGCTAGAGCAGCGATATATTTTAAAGCTTTAAAGCATAGGTAGGCAGAAATCTAGAACATTTTTGAACATGAACGTGTTTCAAATGCACTTAAAAGCTGGCTTTACATGGGATTCAAACCCCTAAACTACCCTGTGCATCTTTCTTCTTACATGGACTTTTTCACTCTTCCCACCGCTCACCTCATCTTTTGATTGGACAAAGTCTCCCTCTCACTGGCCAGATTTTCTGAAGCCTGAATACAGAGCACAGACAAGGCCAGTTTCAGACCACTTAAGTTACAATATGCTGAAAGATACACATCTTTTGACCAGTGATGTCAAAAACACGACAGAAGCCCCGGCTTTAATAGACGCTATTGCAACAAAATTAAGAGTTGTATGATGTAATACAGATCGAAGGTTATGTCACTCTTTAAACTGAAAGGAACCGGCAGCACATAGCTGGCTTAGAGAGCAGAAGACAACTGTGTAGGAATGCCCATACAGCTTCTTTATTTTACCTCACTTTACTCTGTCAAAACAATGCCATGGCATTACAGGCAGTGAGGAGCAGCAGGACACATTTATCATAACCTGCTTCAACTGGTTACTGGAGGAAAGTTCAGATAGAGACTCTCCAGACTCTCTAATGCCATCATAGCCTAATAGGAAGTCACTACCTCGCAGTGTTGTGCTATAGCTGAACCAGAGGGTCAATCTTTGACAATTATTGTGGTAACATACTGATACTGAAATATAGACATTTGGATAATAAACTTAACGATTTATGCTGTTATTTATTATTATTTAACACATCTTTTCTAGCATTAAGATGCAGTACTTAGGTATTAAAGTAGCATTAATCAGCATTAGCATGTAGCTGATGCTAGGTTAGGCATGGCGTCTTTATGTGGTTAGTTTATGTGATTGTATTCCATATATTTCATTATTGATGGGTCTATAGGCTATATTTGTCAATCATCCCCAGAATTAAACATTTAAAACAATGCAGATTGGCATTACATAATTAATTATCTTATATTTTCTGAAATTGATGTTTTGTGTTCAGCAGTTTTAGTTTTGCTGTGACATTTTCCAGTTGGGACATTAAGCATCTCTCTTCATTATCCAGACAGGACCTTATAATACTTTCTTTAAAAAAAAAAAAGAAAAAAAAAGATTAGTTTAATGAACTTGTGTATCTGCACTGACTTCCAGCATGCAACTAATGATTATCAGTGACTTAATGTCAAGAGGCTCTGCAGAAGTTGATGTTATCTTGGTATGCACATCACACAGATAACCTTTGGATAAATCCCCATCAGCCACATGCTCTGAAATGTGCTAGAAAGCCTGAGATCATCAAGCTAATGCAGTATCATAACATGCAAATGAGTTCACCAGTGATAGTCAGTAATGGTGTGTAAAACCTACCGACTGTAAAATATTGCAGACAGCCACTCTGCCTTTGTCTCAAGCACTGGTGGGAGGAAATAGGTTTGTTGCTGATGGCCATGAGGGTTGTGACCCATATCATCATCATCATCATCATAATCATCATTATCATCACTGTCATGTCTTGCATAGTCTGCATAATCATCATCATTCTAGCTTAAATCACCTGTTCAAAAGAGAGTTTGGGGGCTGGTAATGATGTTAGTGGTACAGTACATGCAGCCCCTTTGTTTCATAAATTTCTTTAAGCATAAAAAAGGCAATGTAATGACCTCACCTGAGAGCAGAAAATAATGTTCTGCTTAATTGCCAGATTAGATGATGTTTAATTTGAATCTCAATTGAAGCATAAAAACAGAGGGAGGGAGGTGAAAAAGAAACCTGATGTAGGGGGGCTGCAGTTGATTAAAATGTTTCACAAAAAGGGAATGCAATGAAGGTGAGGGTATTGACCTCAATCTAATCCTGAGCTAATTGCTTGGGGAATGGAGGAATTGAGTGTGAATGTGAAAAGGGTTGTGGAAAAAGCCCTGCTGTCTTCATCTGACCCTAAACAGCCAACAAGTGTGTGAGGACTTAGGAATTTACGTTAAAAACGCAGCTGAAGGTTTCAGGAAATCTCCCCCATCTGCTGCTTTTTCTGTGGGAGTTTGTCTTAGTGAGGAGAAAACAGCTGGCATGTGTGTATCTATGTATATGTGTGTGTGTACGGGTGGGTGGATGAGTAGATGTGTTTATGAGTGCGCTGCATGCGTGACCTTCAATGCCAATAGCAAATAGAGGAAAGAAAGCAGTGGAGTGCTGCCGAAGCAATCATGAGGCAAAAGAGACTGTGGACTGCAAACACACCCATACAATCACAAGCACACACACACACACACACACACACACACACACACTTCTCTGAGCCAGAGAACATATGGGCAAACAACACAAAATTCTACCTATTCAGTCCCAAATTGAGGGCCAGCTGTGGCACACTGACAAGGTGGATATTTCACTGTGGGCTTGCACTCCTCTCTATTAAACTAACTTCTGGAGTCATTTAACGTAGCTCCAAAGGAAGAATGGTTTGGGGTGCTGGTGCTGGTAGTAGAGGCAGGGAGGCAGTTATAATGGCTTTCTGAAATATAACATGAAATACAACATGCATTCCTGACTGCAGAAGTTACATTTATTTTTAAAAGACTGTACCACATTAACTCACATTTTATATAGGCATTCAATAAAATTCAGTATTGTATATTTCCATCACTGTCACCTGAACATTTGGTTCTTTACTTTTGACTCTGTGAGTTCCAAGTTTGTCTTTTATTCTGTGTAAAGCTGTTGCTGCTCTGGTTGGTTGCCTGAATTCACGTCTTTCTGGATGTGTGAAATAAAAAGAAAACAAACATTTTAAGTCGCACATTTTAAAGCCAGCGTCAAACACTTTTGTCTTCCACTTGACGTTGCTCTTAGCACTGAACCAAACTGATGAAAAATTTTGTGTTTGCCAAACACTTAAATTTCAACTGTTGTCTTCCCCTTCATGAAGCCAGCTGTGGCTTATCTGTTTACTGGCAGACTGGCATGTTGTCTGGCTCCACTGTAACAACTAATGTCCTCATTCTACCTAACATGACACTTGCTATACTGCATTCTCCATCATGATAGACAGCATACACCCACATGACTGCACACACATGATGCGCAGCCTGCAGGCACACACACTCCAAACACCATATGAAGACGAAAAAAAAAATGGCTAGAACGTCAGAAACACAAGAACCTGTCCCCTTCACTGGGCTCATGATTCCAGGATAAATCTGAGCGAGAAGGAGCTGATGCAAAAAGAGCTATTTGGCCATCTGTGGAGTCGATCTTCAGATGGAGAAATGTCAGTGAAAGCAAAGAAAAACATGAACTCCACAGGGGAACAGTTGGTGAAGCAAGGGCAATGTTTATCCCGAAGGAGACTTAGATAAAAATAAGCCTTTTTATTACAAAACAGGCAGCAGCATCCCATCTTGTATAGAGGTCAGTGCATAAGGCATCATTCAGAGTATTTTTAAGAGCTACTGTGTGACCAGTTCTCCGATCTGTTTGGTTTTGATCTCCTGGCTGGTGTGATGTTCCAGATGGGACAATGAGAGCCATCAGAGTCTGATCTTCAGTCTTTAGGGTCATTCCTTCCCATTCCTGTCATGCTGAGCTACACTTGCTCTCTACACCATCTGCCCACTTGAGGCTTTCATGGTTTACCTATACCTGACCAAGCACTGTTAAGAATACAGGTAAGCAGAGTAACATATGTAAAAAACTGGATAAATCAAATATAGAATAATGATATTCCAATATATATCCACTGAAGAGAGGAGCTGAGCTGTCAACTCATCACCACCTGGTGGTGAATTGGATCAGGTGATGGAGGAGGATGCTGGACAAACGGATAGTCAGGGTGCACTGTTAACACCTGTCAGAGGCCCCAGTCCACCTCCGGCATGACTTCAAGAACATTCCAAGGGAGGTTGAGGACACTGAGTCAGAATGGACTATGTTCCTTGACTCCACTGCTGAGGCTGCTGCACAGAGCTACAGCTGTAAAATGGTTGATGACTGTTGCAGTAGTAATCCCTGAACCAGATCGTGGACACCAGAGGTGAAGGGAGCCATCAAGCTGAAGAAGGAGTCCTATCAGGTTTGGTTAGCCTGTGGTACTCTGGAGGCAGCTGACAGGTACCGGCAGGCCAAGCGGAATGTGACGCGGGTGGTGTCTGAAGCAAAACTTGGGTGTTGGAGGAGTTTGGTAAGGCCATGGGGAAAAAGACTTTCAGACTGCCTCAAAGCAATTCTGGCAAACCGTCAGGCGACTCAGGAGGGAAAAGTGGTGCTCTGCCCACATGGCATATAGTGCAGGTGGGGCACTGCTGACTTCAACAGAGGCTATAGTTGGGCGGTGGGAGGAATACTTTGAGGACCTCCTTAATCCCACTGACACACCTCCTGTAGAGGAAGCAGAGTCTGGGGACAAGGGGGGACTGAGGTAACTGAGGCAGTCAAAAAACTCCTTGGTGGCAGGACCCCTGGGGTAGATGAGGCTCACCCCCAGTTCCTGAAGGCTCTGGATGTTGTAGGGTTGTCTTGGTCGACGCACCTCTGCAACATCACGTGGAGATCTGGGGCGGTGCCTCTGAACTGGGGAGACTCGAATGATCCTCCTTATCTGTAAGAAGAAGGATCGGAGGGTATGCTCCAACTATCAGGGAATCACACTCCTCAGCGTCCCCAGGAAAATCTACACAAGGGTGCTGGAAAGGAGAGTTTGTCCGTTAGCTGAACCTCGGATTCAAGAAGAGGAACAATGTGGTTTTCATCCTGGTCGTGGAATGCTGGACCAGCTCTGCGGTGGGTGTTGGCCTCTTTGTCACCAATTCTGCTTTTTATGTACAGCATTTCTAAGGCATATCATCTGCTTTTTGCATTTTGTGCTTTTTGCAGATGATATGGTCATGTTGACTTCATCAGGGTGGTGGTCTCCAGCTCTCACTGGAGAAGTTTGCAGGCAAGTATGAAGTGGCAGTGGATGGATGGATGGATGGATGGATGGATGGACGGATGTCCAATGAAACTTATCCAGTTGATTGCTTACATTAAGAGTTATTTTTTTATATTAGAGTTTTGCTAAATATTTAAATATGCAAATGAGGTGTTAGCTCAATAAATATGCACTTGTTTTCTTCTTTTCAAATTGAAGTAATAAGAAAAAAGTTCAGTTTCTCATTAGTAAAACTTACATTAATGAGACAAAGCAAGTGAGCTAGCTCACTTGTTCTGCACTGCGTCGCACACGTACAGCATGCCTCATGTTCCTTTCATAATACACCAAGCACACCCTTCCAATTCAGTGTTCTAGTTAAGCTGCAAATTTCACATTTCTCCCTCCATGTCAGTGGCACTGCAGTGCGCCACTGCCTGCTGTTTCAACCCATCTGAAAAAAGCAAAGTGAATTTTTGGTAACCTAAACAAGAGCTAATACTATATAATGAAATAAATTACATATATTAGCAATGTGCAAAAATTTTAAGGCACCCCTTATTTCTTTGTTTTGTTCTATTATTTTTATTATTTAGTATTTATTCTCTGCTGCTGATACATGAAGGATGCATACGATGTGTAAATTGACAAACATAAATGTAATGTATTATTATGTAATATTAATATTGTGATACCCCCTTTGCTATGTAGTATAATTTGAAACCTGAAGTAGCTGTACCAGAGGATATATTCGGTACATGCTTTTAAAAAGAAGGTAATACGGAGGTCAGTGCCATTTTTTTTTCCATTAAATTCTCTAACACCTGAATTTTTAAAGATACTGGAGTGTTCTTTACACTTTGTCCCTTTTGGGTACTTTGTCCTTCTCTTTCTCCCAGCACTTCCACTGTTCTCTGCAGTCTGTGACCTAGGAACAACCTCATCCATCTTGAGAGTTTGATCCTGTCCTGCTGTGCCCGGCCTGTCATTACATGCCTAGGGGGTTGACTGTCCTGGACTGCAGGAACATGAGGCTGCTCTAAACCTGAACCATCTGGCTATGCTACATTTTCCCAAAAGCATACAGTTTGACTTGTGCTTTGTCTTTTCCTCTGGTGCCTTATAAATTCTGTACTTTACTCTTGTGTTTTCAATGTTAACCCTGCTATCAGCTCACTAACTGATGACAGAGCACCAGTTTCTCTGCAGTGAATTGTTCTGTGGCTTGTTTCCATTTTACTGCCGTTTCTTCTTCCATTTATTGCTCAGTCTCCAGGCTATAGAACATCCCAGACTGGATGACCATCTGCCCTAAACTACAGTGATATTTTTCTGTCTGTCCGTCTGTCATCAAAGGCTCTTCTCTTGGTGCACTATCATCCATGTTTCCACCAAAAAGGTGTCTAGAGTCATTTGCAGAAATGGTTTGTGCATGAAATGAGCAGTAAAATGCTTGATGACGAGATAAGGAGCCAATTTTTCTGTCATTCTCCAGTGGAAGAGCTCTCAAAGCTCCAATGTTCACATACCTGGGCCTTTTATTATAAGACCATCTGCCTGCTCTGAACTTGAATTTTTAGAGATGAGTATTATCCCATTCTTTCCCCTGCTCTGCTCAAATCTTTCATCAATGATTTTTTCTGGCCTACTTTATGTAGTGGGAAAAAAAGGAAAAGATGAAGCGATGGTCCTACAAATCCTCTGCAGCCAAAAGTGGAAACCTTCATGCAATAAGACATGGATGTTGTCCATTTTCCAACATGCCCTTTTAGGGATTATGTTGAACTGATGTAAGACAGGCTTTTCAAAACAAACACATCTGGCTGCTGTTGATTAAAGTGCACAGCGTTATCCAAATAGGGGATAACTTTGGAAAGGAGACAGTCACTGCAGCCGTTCGTGATAGTTTGCAAGCAAATCATGTATTACATCAAACCGTTGGCAACAGTCGAGGAAGCATTTAAGTGTTATGATGAACAGTTGAACCTGTAAGTTATTTTGAGCCAAATCATTAGGTTACATTATACATCAAAATGTGACGAGAAACAGAGCTTTAAACTGTCATTTTCTTTTTTCATTTTGGAAGGAGTACTGTAGCGATAGTACTATATCATTATGCTGTTCAATGAATATGGGCATAAGAGACAGCTACAGGACCATTTCCAGAGTAACTAAAGCACTGTCCTGGAAGATCCCAGATTCAAATCCACTGACTAGCTGGGGCATTTCTGTGTAGAGTTTGCATGTTCCTGCATGTATTCCCTCTGGGGTCTCTCACAGTCCAAAGACATTCATGTTAGGTGAATTGGTTATTCTAAACTGGCCATGGGTGCGAATGGTTGTCTGTCTCTCTGTGTTAGCCCTGTGATAGTCTGGCAACCTGTCCAGGGTGTGCTGTGCTTCTGGACCCATGATGGATGGATGGATGGATGGATACAGCTACACCACGAAAACAAGAATCACTGTTTTTATGGAAGGCAGTGTAACAGTATCCTTCACCTAGGCTACCATTAACTACTATGCTTAGTAGTTGAATTCCAGAACACTCGGTGGGGATGAAAAGCGCACTTCCTTTTACTGCATGAAGACACACCATCATTAATAAATGGAGCAGGACAGGACAGAGAAGCACAGATATCACAGACATGGTGCACAGGTGAACTATTTCAGCCTACCTCATCTATCATTAAAACAAGCCACTGTAAAGACAGACATGTTGGAATTATCAGCTGATGGATGAGTGGATGGAAAGAGGTAGATGATGGCAGGTAGTCAGATAGGTCCATTATGAGTACGATTTATGATGAAACATCTTAAACCCATAGACAAAGCCATGACTGCTATCACATTATGTGAGACCAGTGAGACACACTTTACAGGCATCAGGATCTGATGTACAGTGTTCAAGTCTGAAGCCGGCATTCCAGTTTATTTATTATTAATGAACGTACAAGCCAGGTCAAAATACAGGCACCAACAGGTGCTGCACACATACTGTCCTTGTCCAACACTCAAACTATAGAGAGCTTCTTAATATCCACCGGTTTCTGTTTAATATTTTACTATCCACACTGGAGTGCTCCTCTGTATTGCTGTCAGTTATCTTAAACCAAGCGATGCTGTAACCATCTGTGTGTGTGATGTTGAATTAAGTGGAGGGGATTAAAGCCTTGGAGGGATACAAGTCTTAATTAACCCACCAATCTTCGATTTCATGCATTCAGCAACAGAACAGTCTGAACTCTACCTCAGTCTTTTTCATTATTTATTTGGTGCTCAATCCTTTTAAATAAAAGTATTCAAGGTTTTCCCATGGCACAGCACTTTATCTCACAGCCCTGCAGGATAGCTCTACTGGGAACTGCTCTCTAGAAAGAATTTATATACTGTATAGGAATATAAAAACACATGATTCATGTCTGATGTTCCTAGTTAAGCTGCCTGAGTGTTATATTTTTAAGTAGAAGCCCTTCCTAAATTTTCCTCTAACTACTAAACTCGGACCAGTAGGGTTCTATTTTGTCTTTCAAACCTCTTTTTCTTCACATGCTCCAAGACATTCACTCAGTTCACAGCGCCAAAATCCACACAGCTCTACATGTTGGAGTATAAATAGTTTATGTTTGACAAAATGATAAATATTTCACATACATACATACAGCTGCCATAAGACAGTAAAACGATTTAGACAGTAACATTTTTTGCAATATTTTTGCATCTCTGATGTCACTTGTATAGAATGTCACAGACCTTTACATTTTACATAACCATCAGAGTTACATAATATTTTAAAGAACAGTTCATAATTGTTTTGGTACACTTTAAAAGCCACACTTACTTTTGTTTGTACTTTTGGTTTAAGCAAAAGGATCTAAAATTATATATAAAATACAAATGAATTACACAGCATATCTTGCCCATGCAAGATATGACATTCCAGATGGCTTTTTTTTTTTCTTATGAGCATTGCAGTGGGAAGACAGCAAGCAGATTTACCACAATGTGAACTGAGCCATATGTGTGTTCATCTGCCCCACTGTCCTTGAGAGGAAAAGGCTACAGGGCACCCAAATGCTAAACTAAAGTCAATGCGAGGTGCTATTCTGAGCCTCTGTGGAGGAAAAACAATATAAAGATACACATCTGGTGATAAGAGCATACATAATACAGCACAACTGCAACAGAAATACAACTGTGGTATGCAGGATAGAGGGGATAAGCCACATGCAGCAAATAGATCCAAGATATGCGGATTTGAAGAATCCATGTGGACTTAGAAAGTCTGTTACTAAGGCTAAGTCTGCAGGAGTCTAAATGCAGATTTTTGTTAGTTATCATTTTCTCAAAATTGTTATTAAGCTAATGGTAATCACATACTGACAGCTGCAGGCTTTTAATGAAAATTAACGTAACTCCAACAGCGGGTAATTTAAATATGATGCTCACTGAGATAAACAGGTATAGATCAACTGATCAAAACTGGTGAGGTAAAAGGCTGAAAGGTTTAATCAGCTTGAAACTTTATTACGCAATTAAATCATGCAAGTGGAAAAGTAAAAAGAAACCCGTTATGACTACTGATCAGCTGCTGGGACTGACTTATTTTACCCTTCAGTGGTTTTGTAGGAGGAAACTATCAAGGAACAGGTGATAGAACCACAACTCACCTTAAGGCTATATTGTTAAATTGCTGTTTCAATTATAGACAGAGTCTCTGAATAAAATACATGTGAACCACTTTGCATATTGATAAGCTGCAGAGCATGCAAAGTTGAACTGTTTCTGTTATGGCTGTAAGGTTTCCCCAAAACCTATTAGACAGAGACAGGATTCAACTGAACTCTGTGAAAACACGCAGCTTGTGGAAAACATGGGCGATAACAGAACGAAATGAGAGGTAAAGCAAAAAGATGGTCACAGTCGTCACAGTTTATGAAATTCCTTTTTCCAGCCACTACTGCCTCTAAGTCACAGCTCATCAGTGCTTTTGCATGCAAGCACGAAGGAACTGAGGTAAACAAAAGGTTGCATGCATTACATAAATTTCCTCCATCTAACAGAACCTTTCTATGTGAATGGAGACACTAAAACTGGTCTCACTTTCTGAGAGAGCACATGGAGTCATTTGTATTGATTTTTTTTTTTTTTGTAGCTATTACTTGATGTACAGTTTTATACAAAAGTTCAGACACCCCTGAGAGATGTCGTCAGCTAAAAGTCATTCTTCAAACGTGAATGATCAATCTTTCTTCCCCTCCGTTCATTTTGTGAGATAGTTTTATTCTGTCTGGCTCAAACCTCATGTTGTTCAGGTTGAGAGACCGAAGGGCTGATCCCAAAGTTTCAACTTACGTTCTGTGAGTTTAATGTGGAATTTCACTGGAAGACTACCTCATTCAGAATATGCTGATATTTAGTAGAATCCATTATTAACTATATCCAGACAGTGGATTTCTGAACCACTGGCCCAATTCCATTACATATAGCTCTGGGCATATGGGCCCTGCCTGAAAACCAGTGTTAAATGAAGCTTTAGTAAGACGCAACGACTGGGAATCATTCTTTTGTGTGTTGACTTAAATTTGGTTTCCTAACTCTGGAAAATATGTATCTTAAATATTGTTAAAATGTATTTTTTTAGAATATTTCAAAAAGTGGCCCAAGAAGAATAAAATGAAATAGGAAGTTTTGTCCAAAAGTAGTCGTTATGATTTCTATGGATTCCCTTAAATGACATTTCTTAATGACATTTCAGACTGTGGAAATGATGAGCTAGAAGCATTATGAAATCTTTTTATAGCATCCTCCTGTTCTGCAGGCATCAGTTAACTTCAATTTCAGACCCTCAGTTAGTATCTTACGGATGCCCGTGGTTGCTGAGTGTTACCACGAGCCAGGCCAGAGTAAGAGGATTTTTCAGCTTGAGAGCGTTAAGCTATTTTCTAAGTGTTTTACAAGGAAATTAGTGCGCATACGCCTGATTATGTTTTAAAATGAGGGAACAAATTTGTAAGGACACATAATTGGTCTGTGGGTCTGGAGCAACGTGACCAGAAAAAATAATAATTTTTGCATCACCTAACCTCTTGGAGTAAGTCAAGAAACCAGCCACCTGCACCAGCCTAGTTTAGTTCCACTGAGTGTGTTATTAAAATCACAGCAGAGGAGAGTATTAATGAGTCAATCAGAAAAGAAAATGGTTTTTAAAAGAATTGTTATTTTCTGTTCCTGCTTAAATAAAATTGCTTAATGGCTTTGACTTAATAATGAAGTAAAAAAAAAGAAAAAAAAGAAGAAAAATAGAGATGGTGAAACCATAACTTTGTATAGTAGCAGTGACCTAGCTCCACCTTCTCCATCACTCATCTGCACTATGGCAAGGTGTCCAAACATTTGCATATGCCATAATTACAGTTTAATATTTTTATTTCTATAAATTGATTCTAAAAAAACAATGAGGTTTGAATTATGCTGCATGCTTAAAAGACGTTCAGTACTGTATAGTTGTTATTCTGATATGATGCAGGTAGAACATTAAGTCCTGTTCTTCTAAAGCCAAAATAAAGGCCCAAAGAAAAACAAATTAAAGTGCAATTTAAAAAAAAAAAAAAAAAAAAAGAATTTCTATATTGTCCCTAAAAAGATATCAAATCAAATCTCACTTGGTTAGGACATGAAAATTGAGCCATTTTGTAACATAAAATACTTAATATTTACTGGGTGCGAAGACAGTTTCTTCAATAACAGATGAAGATGAAAAATGAGGACCGTCTTTCCTCCTTTTGAATGAGGAGAAAAGCAAACAAACAAAAAACAGCAGGTAATGAAACAGTACAGCAACAAATAATCACTGGATAGCACGACAGAAAATGCAATGCCACAACAATTCAGTAATACTGCAGTCAAGAACGTTAGTTGCCCTGAAACCCGGTGTACTTTTGGTGTCCACAAAATATTTTGTGCCTAAAGAATAATGCAAACCATTACAGCAGGCCAACATTTTTCATATTTCCATCTATACTTTGTGGAGACCTGTACTGCATGTCAATCAAACCACAAAACATAAAACATAGCATATGGATAGATTACTCCGTGTGTGCTGAGGGCTTGGCTCGGCGCTAGATGCCAATGGCAAAAATCTATTTCAGCTACAGTAACACATCAGACAGAATGACAACCTAGCACACATGAAACACATATACAAGCACACGTGCTATGTATCATGAGAACAGTCCAGTGAAGTGAGCAGTGCGAAGTGGGACAGCCATCAGTCAGACAGCAGATTCCAGTGTAGGGCTACCAGTGCAGGACTGGTTGTTACAGTTGCCATTACAGCAGCACATACTTGCTGTTAGTGAGCTGCCAATATGAGTAATGCATTCTCCTCAGAGTTCCTATGCCCACTACACCTCAGGGGTCCATAGGAAAGAAAATAGTAGAAAAATAAGTAACAATGTGCAGGCAAATGCATTTTGGGGTTAGGGCATTTTTAAAGATGCTAGTGGGTTTGTTCAAGGATAAATTGTGGCTTAATGGCACTTGGAGGGAACTTGGTTGGGTCTGTTTGATACTCTGAAGAATAAGCTGTGAACACCCCCCAACCACCATCAAAAAAACAAGCAAAAAAAAAAAAAGCAAAGAATTTGACCTTGGTTTTGTCCTTAGTCTGGTACTAAACATTAAACTTTATTAACATTGCTGCATTTTTTATTAAAGGGCGTGTAGTCATCAGAGTCCTTGAAACTTACTCAAACAACCCAGCTTTTATGTTACTTATTGTA
Organism: Pterophyllum scalare; assembly: GCA_024447675.2. Lineage (NCBI taxonomy): Eukaryota > Metazoa > Chordata > Actinopteri > Cichliformes > Cichlidae > Pterophyllum > Pterophyllum scalare. Next base: position 56,922 of record JAMQGT020003030.1, on the reverse strand, counting down.
ACAGCCATGCTCAGCCCAGCTTGTCCCGTGTGTCTTGGCTGTAAAACAGGACCTGGAGGAGGATGGCGACATCAGTCAGGATCTGGACTGAACCACACACCCAGAACTGAGTTGGACTTTCATTCATCACAAAGTAGGTGGTCTTGAAGACGTCACCAGCCGTCCACAGTAGCACCATTTTCACACTGGAGCAATGGAGACACAAAAAGACACAGGCAAAGTATGAGCTTGCTTCAAAGAATTTACATTTTTGGAAATTGGGCTCACCAGCTTTCTTACTCAGGGTTTTATAACATACTCACAAACATACTCATGTTAGCATAGCTGGAGCCAGTCGGTATAACTCAGCATAAAGCTAAACACCAAACAATATGAACCCGTTTGCCAGGATGTGATGAGTTGTTCGTGCTAATATGCTGCATTTGGCTTTGTAACATGGTGCTTTATGGCCAAACATCTCCACTTTGTTTTTGTCTGTCCAAAGGACATGGTTCCAAAAAAATCTTGTAGTTTGTTCAGATGCAACTTTCCGTGCTGCCATATTCTTTTAAAATAGAAAAGAGGTTTTCTCCTGGCAACCCTTCCAAACAAGCTATACTTTTTTCTAGTTGTATTGTTATGGGCTTTAACATTTAACATGCTAACTGAGCCCTGTAGAGTCTGCGATGCAGCTCTTGGGTTTTTCGCAGTTTTCTCCAGAGTATGGCACAGTCTAACCTGAGGATGAATTTACTGGGAAGATCTTGGCATTATGTCAACACACACCTGAATGTTCCAGACCAGCAAACTGCCAAAACATGTGCTTCATAGAGGTAGTCACACTTGTTGCTTGATTTATATTGTACACAATTTTCCTGTTGATTAGCCCTCCCCAAAGAACCCAAACTAAAATAAATGCAACAGAAAAAATAATGGCACTATCAGCCAAAAGTCTGGTCTTTTTTATTTGCTCTTGATTAAGTTCCAGCAGGAAAGGCAGTGAAAAAAACATTAGGCAGACTGCAGTTTAGTCTAAACTTCTGATTGATCAGACCAAGTTAGAGAAAGCAAGGGAAAGGCGAAGACATGAACAAAGACTGTCTGAGACACAGGGGTTGAGAAGAAAGACACTAGTCGTCTGCCAAACTGGCAGCCTGTTCCTAACACAGGACCTTGAAGGAGTCATCTGAAGATTTGCAAAAAGCATCAGAGTAAAGAAGTCATCTTCTTATCACTGCTTATTGTACTATTCCATCATTTATTCATCCTTCATTTACCATCAAGTTCCTTTAACTCTTACCCTTCATGCTCTATGCTCTTACCTCACTCCCACTCCACCTACTCTCTGCTCTCTCCTCTATTTTTTATTCTTGCTTCCTGGACAGTAAAGTCCCATAGGCATGAATGTAATATGAGTTTATTCTTTTTATTAGAGCTGACTCGGCCTGGCCAGGACAATCAGTCATCAGTGAGACATACAGTAAGGGTCACACGGGAGGGGGTGAGGGAGTGGGGAGAGACAGAGAGACTGCAGAGAGCAGAATTCATCTAGCATGCAGTAAGAAAGAGACAGGGCTAAGACAACCCAACCACCAGAGAGAAAGTGAGGGACCTCTGTGAATGGGAAGACCTCTCTGAGATAGCTATGGATGATGAGTGTGTATGGGGTAGATGCAGCCTAATGACTATGGGGACAGCAGTCCTGCACTATCCTTCAGCTACCCTTGCAGAGTGGCAGCAAACTCTCCCCTGGGCTGCCTCCAGGCTCTGATGAGAAACCAAAACATTAGTGGCAAACTAGCTTCCCCTGCCATGGAAATGGCACCCAAATTAGGGCAAAAACTATACTAAATGTAGACAATGCAGGTGATATGTCTTTGTCAGACTCTATGAGACTGATATTTCTGATAAGAGGCTTACAAAAGCACAAATGATGCAATTTAATGATGCAATTTTAACACCATTTAGCCAAATTTCTTACTTAAAATAATAGGTTCATTTGAAGGTGACGTCCTTTTAACCGAGTGTTATTATTTTGACAAATGGGCCAGATCAGGGGGAAATTAACTCAACCCACTGCAGTAAGCACTGGAATGAGTCCCCAAGAATTTATGAATCTACACTCTCTATTTGCTCTGTACACAAATGACACCATCACCTCACTACACTGCCATTTACACATGGATGTTAAAACTTTGATTTGTAATTCATCCCAGATCAGCTGGAGATTACATGTTCCTATACATGCTCAGTTATTTTGAAACCTCTAATTGATATGAATGCAGTGAGAGTCATAATTGTAATTTCAACCATCAGCAGGTCTTAAAAACTGCATCAGACTGTAATTCAGCAGGCAAAATTAAATTTATCTGGTGCTTCTTTATAAGTCAATCACTCAAAGCATGCTAATAATCTTATCTACCCATATCTTATACTTAGCACAGCATAAAATGGCTTTTTCTAATTAAATTAATTTGGTTCAAATACAAGATTAAAAAAAAAAAAGTCAACAATACAAAGCACAAAACACATAGCTCTGGTTCTTCCCAATATGGTCCAACTGGCTTCCTCCAATTTAACAACCATGGGCTCTTATAAGAATGAGGCTATTTCCACTTCTCCCAAAGGCTGATCAGGGAGCGCTTGTTTAGAGCACATTTGAGTCTCAGTGGTATGTTATGCTCCCCTAACAATTTAAGCTTTCGAGGTAAACAAACATAGGGTTTGATTGAACAGCTCCAAAAATAAGCGTGCTAAAGAATTTCAAACCGTTGTGCTTTTACTTCACACTTTCTCTCTCAGAGATGCCAGTATTCCTCGGGGAAAATACTCGGTTTTTGTTCAGCTGAAGGTTTTTTTTCTTCAAAGAACACTCTTCACTGAAGTTCAGATTTTTTTCTTTCTCTCGTTTTATCTCTCTTCTTAATTTTTCCCTTTCTCTGGGCCACTTTTTTCCCTTTTCTCCATTGTCCTGCACAGCTGTCATTTTTGTTTTTACTGACTCTGTCATTCCCTTTACTCTGCTCCCCTCTATAGTATCAAATGGAATAAAGTTTTATCTCATTATTTTTATTTAGAAAGACTTTCATCGGTCGCTACTGTGAACCGTGATGAAAGCCAAATAATGTGCTTTACGGCACAGTAAGTTGTGCCAGCTGGATTAACTGGACACCAAGTGAGGCAGCTAGAGTGCATGCACATCCTTTAATTAAATAAAGGTAATAATAAATCATTCCTCCAAAATACCAATATATACCAGCAATATGCACTGGCAATATTAAAAGTTAAAAAAAAAGAAGTCAAAAGTATTCAATACAAGAATTGGTTTCTATGATTTTCAGCTATTTAACTGTGAATTTAGGCATAAAATACCATGTTTCCTATCTCTTACCAAGACTGAATGTGCCTTGCGGAGGACAGAAGAGTTGAGGTCAAGGGTTAATGTAGTTAAACTTAAAGAGGGAAGTGATTTCTGCTATAAAAGAAAGTAGACCAACTGTCCCCAGTGGGAAAAATGAAACAAAAAAAAAGTGATACCATTTAATACATTATACCAATTGCAACAAAAATTAATCATAATGAAGCACATGAGTTGCTGAAATTCAAACCCAGGATCAGAATGAGGAAGACTATCTTCCACACACAATGCGTCAACCCTTGAAGCGGATGGGTTACAGCAACAGAAAACCACAGCTAAGAACTGTTCGCGGCTGCTAAGAACAGGAAACCTAGGCTACAACTCACACCAAAACTGGACAACAGAAGACTGCAAAAGCATTGCTTGGTCGATTTCTGCCACAATGTTCGGATGGTAGGATCAAAATTTGGCATAACCAACACAAAGGCATGGATCTATCCTGCCTTGTATGAACAGTTCAGGTTGTTCCTGGTGGCGTAATGATGGGGGGGGACTTTTCTTGGCACATTTTGGGCCTCTTAGTAGCAAAGCAGCATCATTTCAGTGCCACAGCCTGCCTGAGAATTGTTGCTGACCATGTTATGAGTGCAGTGTACCCATCTTCTGCTTCCAGAATGATAGCATGCCATGTCACAAATCTCAAATCTTCTCAAACTGCTTTCTTGAACAAGAAAATGAGTTCACTGCACCCAAATGGCCGGCGCAGATCTCGATCCAATAAAGCACCTTTGGGATGTGGTGGAACGGGAGATTTGCATGATGAATGTGGAGCTGACAAATCTGCAGCGACCGTGTGATGCTATCACGACAATATAGACCAAAATCTCTGAGTAATGTTTCCAGCACCTTGTTGAATCTATGCCACGAAGAGTTATGCACTAGTAAGATGTAACTAATTAAGTGGCAGTAAGAATGTATAAGCATGCTAGATGGTGCTTAACGGGAATTTGCTTCCAAATTTTGGCACAGACCAAGCAGCTGATGATGAAGAAGAGGAAAAAGAACACTAAATAGTTTTAAACTACAATGACGAGATCCCTTACAAGTCAAAATAATATTATATAAAAACTTCACCTGCTGCCCCTCTAAAGACACACTATTCCTTGTTTATTTTAATGAATGTCTTTTTTGTCCTTTGTGGCCTATAAGCCTTTTTTTAAAAATTCTTTACCCTAATCACTGTTTTTCCTGATAGCCTCTCTGCCACTATCCAACCCTCCCTCCCTCCCTCCCTCCCTCCCTTCCTTCCTTCTCCTAACCTCACCCTACCCAACACTCCAAGCCCAGCTTTGACTAATTTCTTTGCTCAGGAGACAGCAAACATCATTAATGAGGATGAGTCATTAACAATGTAATTAAGGAGAGTGGGTCATCTGTACAAGAGAGCGGGGAAAATGAAGACAAAACACCAGTTTGAGGTCGTTCATGTCTTGCAGGCACACAGGCACAAACTCACACATGTGCTTCCCACATCTTACCGTTTGTCGTGCTAGTCCTATGTTGGTCCATCTGGCAGAGATACTGTTTGTGGGGCCCGTGTTTCAGCTGACAGTTGATGAAAGACATACAGAACAAACAACTGAACTTCGTCCTGATTAAGACTTTCAGTGCCCACAGGGAAATGACGTGACTGTGCTATTGATTGAGAGTACGAAGTGAGTGACTAGCTCTGTCTCACTCACTCACTCACACACACACAGTGACGACCCCTGCCCCTTGCTTTCAATCTTCGGGTGTTTCAGGTCTTTCAGGTGGACAGGGCAGGATTCGTCAGTGCCAACTGGGAACACCTGGGCCCTGTATTCCCAGACTATAAATCTGAGGCAGGTACTTCCTTCTGGGTGCTGTGCACCAGCCAGTTTGCCAACATGCCCTGTGTCACATTTGTTTTCCTTTAAGTTTTGTTATTTACTGCAACACTTACAAACATCTCCACACACACACACACGCACACCCTACACCACTGAGCCTACTGATTTCTGCACCTCATCCATCTCTATTTCAGTTGTTTAAGTTCGTTTAATAAATCATTTTTAATTGGAAAATGGTGTGTCCACCCTTTTTGTCATGGCCTTACAAGCCAGGTTGTGACAACACACACACACACACACACAAGTAAACATCACCACTTAGTGTTAAATTGTACTGAAAGAGAAACAGAGAACGCATATCGCACTGTACGTTTTCCTTCACATTCTCACCAAATCATAGACAAAGACACGCACGCACATTCAGACACACACATTCAGCTCAGTTCAGTTTTATTGATTACCACTGACCTGACACCTTCATCTGAGCTAAGAGGCAAGAGATTGGAAAAGAATGGGGGAAATCTTGAGCTGTGTATTTCAGGTATGGAGAGGAAGATACAGAAGCGATGGATACGGGAGGATGGGGGAGGTAAAATGGAAAAAATGCCAAGAGATGGATGACAATATAACCAGGCGGGGGGTTGATAAATCTAGAGAGGTGTGAGAAACGAAGCCACCCTGATGGTTGGAGAGCGCGGAGAGCGGTGGAGAAAGAGAGAGGAGGTCTGATTGCACTGTGTGATGGCTGTGTGGTATGTGAGCCTCACAGTAATTGTACTGTGTATTGAACGAGTGCTGTCAGGCCACCTATTAACTCCTCTAAGTGGCTAGAGTGGACAAGTAGAACACTACTACATGAAACGGGGCTGAGTGACATTTAGAAAGAGAGACAGCGAGAGAGGGATGAAAGGAGGGAGAATGAAAAGGACACAAATGTGGTTTGTGCAATTTTCTGATTTCACGTCCTAAATATTTGCAGAGATGTCTGGTGCATCTTTAAATGTCATTTTGGTGAAACAGTAGCTCACAGCAATTAATTTTTGAATTCCTTTACAACTGCAAAAATCAATTACACTCTGCGTGTCAAAGTACTGTAGCACTGTGCCAAAGCTAATGCCAGACAGTGTTATCTGCAGCAACTCGATGACAACATAGGTAAGAGAAACAGTAATTCAATTCTCTTGTATGTCCTTCAAATATAATGAATAGACAATAAAACCTTTGAATCTGAAACTATACTTAAGGCAGAGAAAAGCAATGCCAAAGAGCCTGTCAAAGGCACAACTATGCCTGAGAAAGAACATGAGGCCTAAACAGACATTAACATTTCTGTGTGTGGAATTTTATGTGACTGTAGTGTTAATAAATTATTGTGATGGAATTAAGTTGCTGTTTGCAGAAATAAAAAAAATTAAAAAATCACAGTGAAAAACTGGTGCAGACTCCAGGCCCTATATTAACCTAAACAAGCGCACTGCGCAGGGTCTAGGCTGTGTGGACTGTGTCGGACTCTTCAAGTGCGCAGCTATTTCGGTTCGCGTAGGTGTCAAACTCCTGAAGAAAATATGTGGCGAGGTGAATTCCAAGGTCAGGACAAGTTCTTTCAGTCCATTTAGTTGAGGACTCACTTTCTAGCTCCCGTCACCATAACACCACCAAACACGTTATTCATTAAACTGTAAGTGCGCACATCCATTATTAATGTTGCACATGAAAACAGTTTGCACGCTATGGAAAGTGCCTGAAATACTTCTCTGGCCTTCTCTGAAATTATTGACCTAAATAAGGTCTATCTGATTGAAATACTGTGTAATAAAACATCAGTCTAAACCAGGATGCACACCATTGTTGATGTAGAAGCTAACAGCCAACAGACTCCACTTCTATATTAAATAAAATCCTCCCTCAATGCAAAACATTCTGTAGTAATGGTACTTTTCCAATTACCTATGCAACCGTGGCTGTTTTAACAAATGGTTCAGATTACTGATGATGATAAAAGAAAGAGCTGAGTAATCAGACATCAAAATTTATATGTCACCAATAGATCTTGAATTTTTAAGTTCTAGTCAAACCCAAGGTTCCCAAAGCAACAAAGTACCTCAGTCTGTTCTAATGAACAGACCAGTGCTTGATTTACACCCACTTCTGCACATTTCAGCTACAAAAAAAACTGGTGCACAAAATGTCTGGTGCAATGTCAATTTAATTTACTAGCTTAGCCATATAATTCAACAAAAACAATTTTTAAAAAAAGGCTAACATAGTCTGGATTAGGCTGGTTTATTTATTGGAGAATGTATACTTCATTAAATCAGTTACTTTGTTAGGGTGCTCTAACATAACTGCATAATGCCCTCCTTTAAAATCCTTCTAAAGCTTCATCAGCCTTCATGACCTCATTCTGTCTTTATGTCAGCTTCTTATCTTGTCATCTTTATGTCCCAACTTTTACCTTGGGCAATGCCTGAGGCCCCATTAAATGGATGGAAAGATGGATGGATACTGGGTTGAAGAAATGGCCAATTAAGAGTTTCTTGCAGTCACAACAGAATGACTTAAAAGACTACAAGCTAGTGTACAAATGCAAAGGTGATAGTGAAGTGAATGGCACAGTGGCATTTGACTTTTAACAGAAACCGAGTTACACTGAATAGGTGCCTTAACGCTTGTTTCTCTGCTAGCTGTGCTTGATTTAGGCAGAGCTGTCACCATTTTTGTGGGTAGCAGTGGTGCAGTGGGTAGGTGCTCACCTCGCAACCGGAGGGTCGCTGGTATGAGTCCCCGTCTGCATGAATGCTCTCATTGTGTCCCTGGGCAAGACACTTAACCCACGTTGCCTAAGTGTGAATGTGTTTGGTGGTGGTCGGAGGGGCCGTAGGTGCGAATTGGTAAAGTGTCTTTGATTACCGTGAAAAGCGATATACAAGTCTAAGGCATTACTATTATTTCCTGAAAAATTTTCCATGACCAAAATCCAAATATTGCCCTCAGTATCTCAGTGGGAAAATAGCACATTTCCAGTGCTGTGGAGATAAATAGGCACATAATGAGAAATTCAATCTACAACAAACTTTAAGTTTTGAGTTGGGAATCACACATTTTATGCGATTTCTAAAAAAAAAAAAAGTCTCAATGGGAGGGGGTTAGAAGGTCACTGTAACTGCTTGATAATACGGATACAAAGCTCTACGGAAAAGGCACACTTGAGAAGCAGGGCCTGATGTTTAAAAGCTTTGAAGAGCTTCGGTACCCTCTTCCATCTCTCCTTTAGAGCAAACAAGCATGTGTGCATTGGGTTAAAATGTGCGTCCACACATGCTGTTTTATGTGTGTGCGTGTGTGTGCATATGCGCACCCACACATATGGGTGCGCATTAGGTGATTTAGCAGCAGGGCTGCAGCTCTCCCTGAGGGGGGTAGATAGAGAGACAAAAATCAAAGGGCCCAGTGAGAGAGGAGCCTGGCTGATCTTAACCCACTAACTATGAATTATGCATGTTGATCGATCGCACACAGGCAAACACCGAAAAGTTCCCAACCTGCCAGAAAAAGATGGATTCTACTAAACAAAATGAAGCCCAGTGAAGGAAAAGAGGAGAAGGGGTGTTACGCAGAGTTTGCCTAAGGGTATTTTATATTCCTCATTGGAGTATGTCAACAGAACAGAATAAATGAGGTGGCCTTTTAGTGCTGGCTATTTCAATATATTTATTACATCTGTAATCTTGTGTAATCTAAAAAAGACAGTCTAGCTTTGCTTTTCAAATAACACATCTATCCAAAGCTATATTGAGGTATTCCATGCAAGGTTATCAGGAAATGTAGTGAACTCACTGGTATTAAAAGTGCAGATAGTGATCGATGGCCTTTGTTGAGTTGATTCAGATTAAAAACAAAAACTTTCTTTGGCACATAAAAGACATTAGGACTAAGCACTCATTTATTAAAAACAAATTTCAAAGATAGTCAAAAACAGGCTCGAGTACTTGAGAAAATTAAATCGTTTTCAATAAAAGGAAAAAAAAAAAGGTGCCAGAACATTAAACCACCTATAGATCTCCCTCATGCTGCTAAAACAGCTTTGATCTGTGGATGTGGACTCAACATGACTCAGCGAGACCTCTGAAGGTATAGAGCAGTTTCAGACACCAAGGTATCAGCAGAAGAACCTTTCAGGTATATAACCTGCAGGGTTGAAAGGCGGGATGTTTTACGGTACATCCTACACAAGCTTTGAGGATTAAGATCTGGGGAATTCGAAGGCCATGTATCAAATCCTTTCCTACAAACCTTGGAATTGTTTTTGACCAGTATTTGAATTTTGAATCTCATATCTCAAGACTCGTCGTTTCTTTCATCTAAGAAACACTGAAAAATCAAATCTCTACTATCACCCAATAACTGGAACCTTTAGTGCACACTTTAATGTTCTCCCTTTTAATTATTGTAACTCATTTTTCATGGGCATTTCATATCCTCCTTAGCCTGCTTACAAAAACTAGCTGGTGCTCACATATCACCCCTATTCTTGCTTCCCTTCACTGGCTCCCAGTAATTCATTTTAAAATGTAACATATAAAGGCCTATATGGCCAAGCTCCTTCATATATATAGCAGACCTACTGAGACCTTATTCCAGCAGTGGGCCTCGCTGATCATCTGATCAGGGTCTTTTAACTGTTCCACACTCTCATTTTAAAACCAGATGTTTGTAGTGTGACAAGGTACATTATGTTGGCACCAACCTCTGTGACATGAAGAACAAGAACTTCTGCAAGAGATAGTAAATCCCAAGAAATCCCTCAACAATAACATCATCACTCTGTAATCAACTGCACAAAAAGATCCAAGTATTTTGGTAATTCATAAAGAACATCCTTGGAAAAAAAATATATATATACACTACGCTTCAAGTATATCCATAACTGTGCAAGTATACAGTGCTTATCAAATTTATACAATTTATCAGTGTAAGGTTTACGTCACAGCTGCTGTAAATTAACAGTATTGGTAATTACCCAAATACTTTTTTTTTTATGTTTCTGTAATGGTGAATCAACAAGTATGTGCAAGGTCTTTATTGAAAACTATATTTTTAATGTGGTCTAAATCAATTTGTTAAACACTGTACCTCAGAGAGGTACTGTGTGCGTTTGTGGTAGGGGGCTTGACAGGAGCCCAGTGGCAAGAACAACAGATAGAGGGAACTGATGTGTGCGTGCGCGGCATGTGCATGTGTTTGTAGATGAGCATCGCTGACTGCAAGCTATGAACCCAAAGATAGCAGAATCTCATAATGCACTGTTATGCTGGTTAAAAAGCAACATATGTGGCTAGTTGAGTGTTTAAGAAATTAAGTGCATATCGTTAATAAAAAACAGATTTCAAACAAGTGTGTGTGCTACCCCATTCACAAAAAAGCAAAACTGTCTCTAACCAGAACAGAAGATGGAGAGGTAAGAGCCTCAGAGCACAATGAAGCAAAAGAAAAAGTACACCATCTCTAGACTGAGAAATTGTCCCGGCTGGGTGCTAGCAAGGCAGGGAGGACCTCAGAGCGGGACAGGAGGCAAGAGCTGAACTTTACTGAAAGTTTATTTAAATCTTTTGACACACGGCTGGTTTGGAGCCACTGACACGAAAACACAAAAAAAAAACAGAAGAAACTTGAAACTAAAACGCACTCAGCAGGAACATCCACCAGGACATAAACAATGACAAGGACCCGAACAAGGAACAGAGGAAAACTAACGGCTTAAATACACACAAGGGGATTAGGGCAAGTGAAAACACCAGGGGACGACAGGTGAGCCAAATGAACCTAATGAAACAAGGGAAGCAAAACTAAACACAAAGCACAGGGAACACGAGACTGTCAAAATAAAACAGGAAGGGACTCAGGGGAACAGAGACGCAGACTTGACACAAGAAAACACAAGGAACTAGAAACAACTAAAACCCTACAACAAAAGAAAACCCCCAGAACAGACAGATTAAAGTCAAAACAAAAACACACAGGGTCCACAAACCCCGGACTATGACAGAAATGGAGGCCTCGCAGGTTCTCAACTGGCAACTATTTTAACTGGTACCTGCAAAACACCAGTTTGTACATCAGCAGAGAAGAGTTGGAAGGGAACATATTTTAGGATGACCAATAAAAGCTAAAAGATTAAGATGGAGAAAAGACCAAAGACACTGGGGAAAAGGAATGCAGTCTTTTTGGCCATTTCCAATCTTATCATAATCAATATCCAGATGCTCCACTTTTGCTATTGCTTCTTTAAATCAGCACAACAGTTTTCAACTATGCTGAATAAATGGAAAAGAGTTTTAACACAACATACCTTTTGAACATTAGAATGATACATACCCCCCAAAAAAAGAGACGAAATCCTTCTTCTCCAAATGCAAATAACTAATAGAAAATGTTCTCAGGAAAAAAAAAACTTTAAGAGCTGGAATTACGGTCTCATCTTATTGTTTGGCTTTGATGATGCTATCACCTATGTACTGGTAAATGGTTTTCAAATTGTGCTCAAGGTCAAGGTAAAGGTCTCATTTGTTTTAGTGGCAATAACCTGTGAATTGTGATCGATTGTGAGCCAAATGGCTTAATCAAATCTTCTATAACTAGGTGGCAACAGCATATAAACACAACATAGAGTGCCAACATCACACTTGTTGGTTCCTCTGGGATATGAAAGTCTAATACACAGGTCACAAATTGCTTAGCGGTCATAGCACTGTCTGCATCATGTCCCCAGGGGCCAGGCTGTAAAGGTAAAGGTACTGGTTGAAATGGCCTAGAGGTAATGGCTGCAGTCCTATTACCATCCCCAACAGGCCTGGCATTAATGCTTGAAGGGTGTTACCCTGAACTGAAAGCCAGAAACAAGATGTTAGATGTGAATGTGTAAGAGAAAGTGTGATGAAGATGGGGACTAGATGCTGAAGATGCATGACAAACGGGTCATGTCTTTAACTTAGTCTTTTGAACTCGATCGTATTAAGGGAGTTTTGCTTCTGTTGTCACATTCACGACAATAAAGAATGGTACATTTAATTTATAGAGAAATAGAAAATGGGTAGAGGAAAGACCAGCACTGCATTTGTCTGCATACTTTACTGTCACTGAGACTGGCTACCTCAGTGTTCCCTTTACTGTCACTGAGTGACATTGTGAAGGTTGAAAGCTTTGGTGCAGAGCTAGGAAAGGAGAACGGGACAGGAAGCAAAATAGATAAACTTTAATGAGACGAACGAAAAAAACAAAACAGGCACAGTCCCCAGGCAGCTGAGCACTGAGCAATCACTCACACACACACACACACACAAACATGGTTTATATAAAAACAAATAGCAACTCCTCCATTCAGTTGCAGCATCCACCTGAGTAATGAAGGGTTTTAAAAAGCCGAGCGGGCGACAGCTTCATTCAACAACCAAACACTATCAGATGTAAACCTGAGAACTTTATTCAGTTAGTGTTTAACAAACAGCAATAAACTGATTTGTTCTTAGACTGCAAAAGCACATAATATTGACAATTCCACAAATTCCACGTGTTTGAGTCATACAAATAACCCAGTCTGATGCAAAATATCCAAGGCTGCTTTCATACCTGTATATAAACCATGGCTGTGTGTGGGCTTCTGTTCTGGTTTGGCACTTGGCTGTTGCTCTACTGTTTATTTTTTTATATACTGCAAGTTTGAGGCATCTGTGCATTGGCCTCACTTATCCGTCACAGTGGCTATTTCCATCTTTTTTAAGACGGTTGACTCATTAAAAGCAAACCACGAGGTGTAATCATGAACACGCTGACTCAATGATAAATCAAACTAATTTCAGTATCTAGTATTATTCTAGCCTGGTGTGCGCATTTCCTCCTCAAATTTTTTTTATTATTGGACTCCAATAAAATGCAGATTTTCATAGCTTACGGTTGAAAACGGTCTTTATCTCATATTTGGCCTTGTGTGACACAAATAAAAGAAAAAAAAATTAAGCTTCCTTCTCCTCCCTTTAAGCCAACTTTCTTCTGACTGGCTGCCCCCACAAACAGAAGGTCTGAGTAGCTGAAGGCTAGGGCTGCTGTACTCTTTCTTTGACATTGTACAGATCCAAAAATGAAAAAGCTGCCTGAAGCTGAGAGCTTAGGAGCTGCTTTTGGCTTTTGAATTCAAACCAAAATACATTTCACAGATCTCATAGATTTACAATCGTGATCAGCAAGTTGGCAGGGCGCTCCATGGATTATGACGTTTGCAGACAGCATTGTGATCTGTAGAGCGCAGGACAAAGAGTCTGGAGAGGTGAAGGTATGCTCTGGAGAAAAGAGGAACGAAAGTCAGTAGAAACAAGACGGAATACATGAGTGTCAATGAGAGGGAGACAGGTGGAAAGGTGCCGATGCAGTGAAGGGAGATGAGTTTAAGGACCTGGATTCAACCATCCAAAGCAATGGGCAGTGCAGAAAAAGCTGAAGAAGTGATTGTAAGGAGGGTGGAGTGGGTGGAGAGTGTCAGGGGTGATCTGTGACAGAAAAATGGTAGCAAGGATGAAGGAAAGGTTTACAAGATGGTAGTGAGACCTGATGTGATGTATAGTTTGGTGACAGGGGGCCAAGCTGGAAATGGCAGGGCTGAAGACGTTCAGATTTTTCATTAGGAGTCACCAGGATGGACAGGATTAGAAACGAGCACATCAGAAGGACAGCTCAGCTTGGAGACAAAGGTCGAGAGGTGAGGTTGAGATGGTCTGGATGTACAGTGGAGGAATGGCGTATATAGTGGGCAAAGGACGTTGAAGATGGAGCTGCCAGGCTGGAGGAAAAGAGGTAGACCACTGAGAAGATTCATGGATGTAGTGAGGGACGACATGCAGAGGGTTGATGTGACAGAAGAAGATGCTTCACAGATGATCTTCTGTGATAAACCCGGCAGAGATCAGCCCAAAGAAGAAGAAGAAGAAGAATGAGGAGGTTGAGCAGATAAAGAAGAAGAAAAGAAGAGGCATCACAGGTTTAATTACATATTTTTAACCGCATAAACAAACACTAGTTAAGATATTAAATTCAAGGTGCATAGAGATCTTTTGGGGGGGCACACCATTAGGTACAACATGAATTTCCAGTCATGGTGACCTTACATCAAACTATAGTACCATCCTACAGTGTTCTTTTTCCTCGTCAGCAATTCCCCTCAATTTTTAACTCGCTTTCAAACCATTTTCACCGATTTGGAGCTTCCAGCTTTTCTCTTGACACCTGACACTAATTAGATTTTTGCTAATGTCATTAACACTGTGGATTCATACTTTGTCAAACCTGCACTTAATTTTTCTTGCCAATCAGTCAGTTTTCTGCTTTTTTTAATTGTATTTTTCCATCATTAATTTGCCCCGTCCTCAATTTTCCTGGAGTAGTAGAATGAGTGGGAACGCAGACAGGTGCACAAATGGAGAAAATGCTGAAAGTGGCCCGGCAGCATAATTAAAGTGTGATCATATACACTATAAATCTATGCATTTTATTCTCTGCTCCACTTTTCCATGCATCTGTTTGAAGATGCTCATTTGGGTGATCTGGAAAAGGTGAGCAGTCCTTTATAAAACTAGATCCATACACCTCAGTAATAGGGCTCATGGGAATCTGACTGCACAAAAACAAGCAACTGTTACACATGGGATAACATGAGAGGAAGTGCTGATTATGTGCCACACTGTCATGTGGAAAACTGTTTTTAAGTGCGTTTAAGAAATTGGAAAACCTTCAAGTATGCATCGTGAGGGATGAATCGTCTAAAACGAGTGCCATCTGTGCTGTTTCCAGCCATCACCAACATTTGTACAATTAGGCCACCAATATCTATATTATAAAATATTCCTGTTGAAAATTCATAATTTTCTGGGATGAGCCATGCAATATTGTGCAGTAATGTTCTATAATTAATGTATACAATTGACAGCATTTTTATTTATTTATCTGGTTGGTTTAGGGAATTGATGTTCCCAACTTTCTGGATGTCCACCAAACCTTTGGTGTGATGTTCAGGTTCAAGCCCAGTGCTCGCTGAGGACATGCCAAATATGGTAAACTGCTGCGCAAGAACAGTTAATCATAAATCCACTACAGCATGAAAAAATGCAATCAGACTTTATTGTCATTTACTGTTGGCAGGTACAATATAGTTTGTGTAGGCAGTTATGGAAAAAATGAATGGCAACATGAAGTGGTATATACCATACAATATACAGCAAATGACACCTCTGCTACTGTGCTCATTTTCCCATCACATTCCCCTGCTATGAATGTTAACTGACTTCAATACTTCCTGATAACCTAATGAAAAGATGGTAGTTGTTTCTTACAGATTAAAAGTAAAAAAATATTTAAAAAATTGAGACAGAGACTGACCAGCAAAGCATGAAAATGCATATAAACACACACACACACACACACACACACACACACACACACACAAACACACACCGTTTTTGCACTAACAATAGACATAATGAGGAAATAATGATCATAATTAGCATGAGTTTCTGTGTCATCGGGGGTGTAATTGATCTCACAGTCACCTACCTGAGAGGCTAATAAGTATGCTCATTGACCTTTACTCACTCTGACACAGTCTTAACTGGATAATGAAAGCTGCCGGTTTTGTTTGCCTCCCTTCCTCCTTCACCTTCCACTTCCTCTTCTCTCAGGGTGACCTTGAAGCTATGAATTTTGAGTGGGTGCAACCTAAACCTAAGGAATAACCTCCAAATCTAGCTTTTAATAATAATACTTTAACATATCTTGTAAGGGATCTCTTGATCCTTTACTCAACAGTATTGCTGTCTTTCTCTTTTTAGAAAAACTTAAATCAGTGTATCATAGTTCACTGGCAGTAGCGCTAATTTTAATATTGTCAGTGAAATACACTGATAACTCATAATTTCTGTCTGTCCAGGCCTTAACCAGACAGAGATCATTTTGTCACGGCACTGTTTTGTTTTAGTCTCTTGGAGAAAATGTGCGTTTGCTTTTGTTACATTTTACTCATTTGATTTTTGTTAGTTTTAGTCAACTAAACTAAAAACATTAAATCTAGCTTCATCAGTGACGGTTTAGATATCTGACTAAAACTAATACATCCATCTTACCTGCATTACACTGTATATAGCCTTATCAGAGTAACATTTCAATTTCAATTATGACCAGCATTCTGCCATGACAAAATTAGTGCAAATTAGCAAGTCAAAAACCATCAAAACTGAAGAGGATGCAAATAGTCTGCCAACCAAAGTGCTGGTTTTATGCATGAGTATGTGTCTGGAAACAGCTTGGCAATTCAGCTCAATGGGAGGCAGATGAAAGACAACATGTTTTTGATAATCTTCTATTAAAAACTAATGCAGACTGTGTGAGGTCTGGCAGGTTGAGACAATAGATCTCAACATCATTCATCTTGCATTAGGATTCTCCTCCTGCCTCAGCTCAGATACTCAGTTCTGTTAAGTTCTCCTCTGTTTCATCAAAATACCAGTATTGTTGAAGACTGGAAATATGTCAGGCTCTTCACGGAGTCCTCATCAGACATGCATGGTGAGGACTCACGAAGAGCTACAGGACACAGCCGAAGCTTAAGCACCAACCTCCACGCTTGTTCTGACAACCTCTCTTCCTCTTATTCCAAATAAATGAACACTCCTAACAGCAACTATCACAACCAAGTAGGACACAAAATAAGACGTGCTGTTGTTTTAGCTTTAAAGTCAAAGACAATTTGAAGAAAACTGTGTGCAGATTTTACTAAACTGTGTTTGCATCATTTTCTCTGACAGGAAAAACTCCTAGAAGGCTAGCTGCACAAAAAAAAAAAAGAAGGTGCGTCCACACCTTTGATTCACAAAAGTGACACTGCAGAGGTTTTTGTGCCTGTTAGTAGTTAGTTAGTAATCCTAAGACTAGTAAGAAAAAAATGATTGTTTCATTTTTCTTTTCTTTTTCCCATTTATTGGTTTTGAAAATTCAGCTTTTATTTGTTAAAGAAAAATAAAAGTGATTTTGTTGTATCTGTTGTCATAAAAGAATTCAAAATTGAAAAAACAAACAGTTTTCATTGATGACTCCAATAGCTATAAATGACCTTATTAGTATAAAGAATATAAATTACTTGAACTGCCTGAGGCAGTATTGCAGTGTGCCACTGTATGCCAGTGTGAGTACAGTGAGCTTTCTGCAGAGCTCTGTTTGACCTTGGAGCGTGCTGTACCTCATGCCTTTTGTGGAGCGATTGTGGACGTTTTGCAGTAGCTGTGGAACGCCCAGCATGGCCTCGAACATCACAGCCAGCGAGCCCAGCGTCTCCACAAACACTGCGGAGTCCAGCAGCAGGAGGGTGATGACTGCACACAAGACAGTGAAGCCGAAGCAGAAGAGGAGGTAGTCCTCGAATGCGCTCCACTTCCAGAAGTAGTCAAAGTTCAGGTCTAGAATTGGAAGGATACAAATGCAGACAAAATTTTTTACAGGTAATCACTAGTTTTTGACAGCAGGGTTTTCGGTCAAAAATTCTATAAATTGATGACAGGATGAGGACAGGGAAAAGGGGAAAAGAAAGCAAAGATTATGGAAAAGGAGTCTAGGAAAATTTAAAGAACAGAAAGCAGACCAAAGAGTCAGGTGAGATGATGAAACAGAGATTCAAAGCAAGCAGGAGAAAGTCTGTGTATGTGTGTGTTGCTGAAGGGTAACAATATGCTTACATTATGTGAGGATGGGAACAGAAGAGTGATTGAGACGGGTGAGGACTGAAAGCACTGAGGGCAATATAGAGCAAAAAAGAAGGAAAGTGCAGGGATGAGAACATTTCATTAATGGATGCATAGAAACTGTGCAAAGACGGCCGTCTTAAATCAATACTGAGCACATGTATAAGTGAATGGAACAAAGAAAAATGAGATACTGAAAAGCTTTAACATTTCTATTACTTCGGAATAAGCTGGCCTTTTGGTAAGGCCAGACTATACATTTAAGATTATTAACCAAACCTTTTCACTGACATAACCCTATTTATCATTTGTGCTTTACAATTTAGAGAAAAATCAGAAGACCACAGCTTCTGTTAGCTTACAAAACCATCTGGAAAAAAAAAAGTCAGCGTGACAGAGAAACAGAACTGAACAAACACGTCTACCTATCAATTTCTGTCCTGCCATCTTCAGTAGCAGTGAGTCCCCCGCATGTTTCAGAAAGAAATCTTATCAGCCGGAACATTAGGCCCACTACATCTGAATTCCCATCAACCATAGGCCATCTTATCAATGGACCATTATATGCGATGATGGACAATCTCTCATTGCTTATGTATGACCATTGAGCTATGGCAAACTGGCTGACATCAGGTAAAGGGGATTGATTGCTGAATAAGAGCACATTAGTTAGTGTGGCGACTGGAGCGTGAAGCATGCTGAGAAGCACCGGACATCTCCATGTGAGGCAGATACATTTCACACTTCCAACTACACAGGCTGCATTTTTGTGAACAACAACAACAAAAAAAAAAAGCATGTTTACTTGTATGAACATTTTGCATGTGTGTGTCTGTAATTCTGCACAGTCAAAACACCTCAAATATGGGCAGCAGGTGAGATGTAGGTCACTTTGGGCTGAAGCATTTTTCTCATTATTGATAAAAAAATAAAAATAAAAGTCAATCTATTTTTCTGACTGCAGCATTTAATGAGACACAGAATGTCTGACTAAATGCTGTCAGTTGACAATGATTAACTGAGATTTATATAGTGCCTTTCAAAAAACCCAAGGATACTTTTAAAGAAAAAAGTACATTGAAGAGGTTGATGGGTTTTTTTCCCTTAAATTGTTTGAATCATGTATTCTGTCCTTGTCTCTACTGTGAACTACTGGATGAACTGAAAACAATCATTAATTAAAAAGAAGCCAAAATGTGAAAGTACCTCTCACACAACTACACAGAGGCAAGGTAAGGTAGGCCAAGGTCTTCAAAATGTATTTTTGTTCAAGCAAGACACTAAAAACACAGAAAATCCATTTAAACTCACATGAAAGAAAGAAAAGAATGATTCTTTTTTTTTTTTTTTGGTCAAATAAATTCTCAATTTAATCTTTTAAGAACTAATTAAACAGGACTTGTACTTTGGGTGGAATTAATAATTTAGTATGCTGCAGTCTGCTAAAATATTTACTTTGTGAAAAGATTAGTTAGCTAAACTAAAAATGAATCAAGTCAATTTAATTTCATCATCATCATGGTATACACCCTCCACCTCTAGACCATCCATTCAAATAAGGAAAAACACTGAAAGAAAATTAAGGAAGAGCAACAGAGAAGCTGAAAAGCTGTCATGGATCGGTGTGCTGCTTTGTTTCAGGGGGCTGGCAGGCTGGTTTCTCCACCTCTGTAGGGCGGAGCTGGAGGCTGACTCACGGAGGCCCTGCACACCTGCAGCGAGTTATCATTCATCACTCCGGTATTTAAGGTTTTGCCCTAGCTTCCCGTCTTCACCAGAGTATCTGTGAATGTCCGCAAAACTCCGTCGCCTCGCAGCCTGCCTGTCCTCCTAGAAGAAGCGTCACACCTACCCAGCCACCTGCCTCTCCCTCCGGACATTTCCATTACTTCTCCTCTTGATGAGACGCATCACTGTTGCTTTTCTTGGTAGATGTGAACTGCATTGCATTTCCAATCGCAGTAAATTTCTCTGTCTCGCTCAAAGAGAAACATTTTTAGTTTTAAGTGCTTCTCTATCCGAACAGTGACTTTTCCAATTCTAACATTACACATGATGCATACATGCAGTCACACAGTAAGCATGCACATACATCAAACACCTGACCGGGACATTTTTGATTCCATTCCAATAAGCCACATCTGCCGTTGCATCTTGGGACAGACCGAGTGAAACATCTTGCAACAAGTGCAGCACGGCAAACAGCAAATGTGATTAATGACTTTATTATAACGAGCCGCAATAGACACATCACCCACAGCTGACACACACAGCACACCCGCACACGCTTCTCGGCTCTCTTACACACATATAGCAAGACAAATATCGCCTTTCTGGATAGACTTATGTCTTCCATCACAAACTATGACATGAACAGAAGCCAAGAGCTCGAGACAGAAAACACTTGTGAATTTTTAATGAATAAGTTTGCCAAACTAGGATCTAATGTTGCACTATATAATTATGATTTACTTATTTCAGCCGCATTCTTGCTTGTGTTGGATCAGTTTGGATCCATCTCCAAATTGTCTAATATTTTTGACATCTAATCGCGGGCTGGAAGTAGGGGGCCGGCAGTGCTGACAAATTCCTTTTTTGCCCCAAGTAAAATGTATCACATGTCACGTGACAGTATAATGTAAAAACACTGCAGGGAGGGGAGGAGCAAAGTGTGCCTGCTCTCTGCTGTGAAAGGAGCGGCACTTAAACAGTCAGCGCGCATCTTTGATGAAACTGCAGCACTGCGTACAGGAGAGAAACTGAAGCTAAAGTATCGATCTTATTACACTAGTATTGATCAATATCAATACCAACGTTGGTATCGATATTATTGATATTTGGATCAATCCGCCCACCACTAGTTAAAAGCTGTTAACAGACATTTAGAAGTTTTTAATTACTCCTTAATTCTTAAGTAATTTTGGTCACTCTGCTTTCATTGTATTGACTGAACTCAGGGCTGCATCCTATATAGTGGTTGAAGTCTTTTATCGGGCTGATGAATCCTTTTCCATCAGCATTGGTGATTAGTCCTCTCAAGCAGCTCTTTTGACCTGTGGTGTAATTCAAAGGATCCCTTTTTGGCTCAGATCTCTCTTTAGAACACATGCCACCTCTTGCGCAAATAATTTTAAATATTAAAAATAATACTACCTAGCACTTTTATAACAAATCACTCAGATATACTTAAAGTTGAAACCTGGCACTTAATATTATTTAATATCCTCAAGCTGTTTGGCTCTCATAAAACTTTCTCAACCTCAACAAAAATACATTTGACATTTTGTTAATTAATTCTTCTCATGATCAGGAAACACAACTTGCTAAAATTTTTATTTTTAGCTCAGTTCTTTGGCACCATGCTGTAAACCACATGTAAAGAATCTCGGCGTTGCTATTTTAAATTAGACTTGCAGGCTAAATCTGTTGTCAGGGACTCCAGGTTAAGGCTAAGGTTAAACCCTTCTGTCCTTTTAATGACCTTGAGAAGGTAACTCATGTTTTCTTTAGGTCCAGACTGAACTACTGCAATGTGGTATGGGCTGAAATGAGCAAGTCACTAATATCTCATTTGGTGTTCATTAAAAATGCTGCAGCCAGACTCCTGACCGAAGTGTGGAACAGCTTTCCTCTTCAGATTAGGTCTTCTAGCTGAGTAAGAGTATTCAAGTCATGACTAAACATATCTTTCTACAATGACATTTTCAGATTAGGCCCAATTTGAAATTTATCTTTCGTGTACGGTATTGTAAATGTCTAAAACAGCTACATTTGTTTGGACTATTGTCTGATTTTGTGCAGCACTTTGTTCAATGTTTATTGTGTTTTTTTTTTAAATGCACTACATGAATAAATGGACCTGATTTGAGCTATTGCAGCCACCGGTGCCTAGCAGAGGGAGGCTGAAGTGCCAGGAGAGGTGCCCTGTATCGGGAATTTAAAAGATGCTTCATTTCCTTGTGAAAGAGGCCAAGGTGCTGAAGAATGAAGATGCTGACATCAGCAACAATGAGAGTAGTCAAAATCACTGTCAACTTCTCTGTGTACAGTGCTTCTTTCTAAGCCTCTCACATATTCAATTTTCAATTTTCAGCTCAGCTTAACCTCGACACTCTCTTCTGCTTATCTGCAGCACGCACACCAAGATGCCAAAAATGTTCTTCTCTTGTTCTCTTGCTGAAAAATGCAATCTAATTTCATCCATAAAGCAACACACCAACTTCCCCATCTTTATCCCTGCTCCCTCTCTTGTACTTGTAAAGCCTTCTATGTTTTAATAATCAAAGAGTACCACCAAGAGGGAACAAAACGTCACATACGGAGTCACCTCTATTATCTTCCCGTATCTTTCTCTGACCAGTTCACCTTTTCCCTCACAACGTTTCAATCCTTTATTTACTTTTTTTTTTTTTTTTTAACAAACCTCACTGACTTCATCCACATTTCCGTGGCAGCTGACCTGGGTAAACAGGATGAAACATGTGCCACTGCCTTTCTCAAAGAGCTTCCTCCTTTTCTGCTGTGTGTCAAGTCCAGAGGCACACTTCAAAGACCCCAGAGACTCCCAAGTGCCAGAAGGTGGAGAGCTCTCTTCTTTGACATAGAGTCTTTGTTTACACAAAGGTCATCGGAGATGAAGATAATTCAATTACTGAAAGGACCAAGAAAGCAGCCCCAAAGATGTCAATACCTGTATGTGACATTGCTCTGGGAAGATGTGTGGAGTTAGGAAAGCCTCAGAAGGAGGAGCTGGGAGGTAGAACTCTAGACATTTCAATGGCACTTTGATGCAAGCTGCACACAGGTTGGGGAAGATGATTAGAGATGGAAGTCTAGAGAATTGGAGAGGGTGACTGAGTTAAAAGGAAGAATAGTCCTGAGTCAGTCAATGAGATATATAGTACAGAGGCTAAACTAATTTCCCATCAGGCTTAGGAAGGAGAGAGTGCAGTGTTGAACTGAAAGTAGAGACAGAGACGAGAATTGACACTGACAGCTAGAAAGCTTTGAGATATGCTGACTCAGCAGTCCGTCTGTGTGTGGAACGACTTAGCTCTATGGCGTCTGCTCTGTGTATTTTAAGATGTGTGAAAGTTACTGTTTGACATCTCTTGTAGGCTGTCTTGTTCGCTGCTCGGCTCACTGGCCTAATCTGTGGATAGATGTGACTTCTTGTGGGACATGGCGAATGGGGAAAAACCGTTATTGCTTTTTAAGTCCAGACAATACAAGCAACTAACTTCCTGACCATATCCTAATCTGATCCAGAGGCTGCCGTCAATGGCCATGTCACATCATCCATGAACTGAGCCCGCAGACCAGTTTTGCTTTTATAGTCCATGAAAACAGCACAGGCACACCAACCCCCCCCCCCCCCAAAAAAAACTCTTTGACAGGTTTTAATAGGGACACTACAGATGCTTTGCAACCATTTGGATGGGCAGGGCATCACTGAACCATTGAAACTCTCTCTCCAACAGACTGGGTTGGGGGGGGGGTGTTTTTCCAGCTAAAACATGGCTTGGTTCACTACCTAAACAGGTCTGAGGGAAGGCAGACAGTAAAAGGTCCACTGCTACTCCCTCTTTCTCTGCCAGCTCTCTGAATCTCTGAATAATGCACATGCCCCTAAAATAATGCAGAGTCATTAAGATACAGTGAGAATGTAAAACACACCGGGTCTCTCACGCACTCATTCACTCTCTCTCTCACACACACACACACACACACACACACAAATAAATAAATAAATAAACTGCCTTCCCAGTGGATTTACTCTCTTAAACTAGTTCAAATTTTACTTGAGATGGATGAACTTTATTATACAATGGCCCTTGGTCAAACTTTTAGTATATCTATTGCGTCAAATAAGAGTAATTTTAACTGAGCTGAAGATCATGGATTATAAAATTTACTTAAAATTCATTTTTAGTAGGGCACAGAACAATCCACAAAAAACGCAATTAAAAGAAAGAGTGAAATATAACCAGAAGCAGTGATTTAAAAAATTCTGTAACGATTCTAGAACTTACCTGTAATTTTCCATATCTACCCTTATCCACGTCATCAGTTTCCTTTTTTATTACACTTGAGACTCTCCTCAGCAAAGATACATTTTTAGAGGCACACAGTACACAAGAGTGGGCGTACCCCAGCACTGTTTGGAGAACGGACTCTCTGAACTAGCAAGAGTTGTTGGTGGTAATAAAATGAGCTATTTCTGTGAACTATTAAGTGAGTTTCTTGAGAACTTTACTATCTGTGCTCGGTTGTTCAAAACAGAAAGCAGTTGACCCATGAGGATGGATTCTTAATTGGTGCCTCCACTTGACAAGAAAGCTCCAAGTAAACACATTCTTGTTTTGAGAATGCGAGTCACATTAAAAAAAAAACAACAAAAACAACAAAGGCTTTGAAGTAAATTGGCCCATTTTCCATAAAAGTTAACAAAAATAAATGAATACAAAACGAAATGACACTAAGTAAACAGTGAATCCGTGCAAGCTGTGAAAATGCCATTAAGGTCATTTTCACTAGGCGAAAGCAGGATTAATTAAGGGACTGCATTAGGCTGATCCTTTTAGGGAGTTTGCAAAGATGTTACATCTCAACATCATGCCTATATCACGTAGGGAATTCTCAAAGTGCAGTGCAATGAATGCATTCTTTTCCATTTGCAAAAGCGTATGTGCATGTTTAACCAAGGGGTATGGGGCATATTGTCATTGTGTTTTTTGGTTTTGATTTGGTTCTGTTGCAGTATATTTTTGGTTTACATTTCTAATACAGTTTTTGATTCATCGCTTCAGTGCCCAATTTGTTGTAAGGATGTCCTCTATGTTAATCTTTTATATGCAGCACATTAATAAAATAATTTGTTCTATAATCCCACAGAGCACAGCAGTAGAGTCTCTCATCCTGCCTGATCACATCTGCCAAAGCAAAAAACCCTTTTTATACATATCTATTCACAGGGACACCAATCATATTCATTTGCATAATATTCTGTGTATTCGCAAACTCATTCATGCAAAACCATCCAAGTAATGCATTCAGACGTCGATAGTTTACAATGGCCTGCCTGAATGCCTAAGGGTGAGGGCATTGTGAGCCATTTAACAGCGGTTTCCTGAAGGCAAATACAAAGCATGTGTCATAACCTGAAAGACTGAAAGGTAAAATAGTCATTTGGGTCCAGATTTCTGAACCTCTGTTTCAATGGATTTAGAGATCCATTTTGCACTGTGGCTTGAAACAGCAATTACTTGAC
Source organism: Pterophyllum scalare (assembly GCA_024447675.2). Taxonomy (NCBI): domain Eukaryota; kingdom Metazoa; phylum Chordata; class Actinopteri; order Cichliformes; family Cichlidae; genus Pterophyllum; species Pterophyllum scalare. The sequence goes on along the minus strand of JAMQGT020003030.1, from coordinate 31,671 downwards.
TGGAAAAACAATCAGTCTAATGAAAGCCATGAGATGACTAATGACAATAGACAATCAAATCTATGGGTGGGAATATCATTGCTGTCAAGTTGTTGTCTAGCTGTTTTCAAGTGTTGTCAAAATGTGCTGCATATCCATCGGTCTTAAGCAACTGATCAAGGAAAACTGAATCCACCTCTTCATGGGAATCAGTTATAGTGGAAGATGTAAAGAGAGTGGAACAAACTGACAGTTCTTTATGAACTCAGGCAGCATAAAAAGAACAGTTGACTTACCATATGTCACTGCATAACTATAAAATGAAGAGTCTATGTCTCTCCTATATGGGTTTGGAGCCACTTTTGTTGCTGTTTTCACACATGTCCACCCCCACAAGAGTATGGGAAATCAGGATAGGGCATAAGCAGAAATAACATGGGAGTTTCCCATGGCAAATTGGTCCTGTGTGAGAGGCCAGACAAAGAGCAATTCCAACAACCCCTATGAAAGACATAACAAGGGAACTGTTCACCCTGCCCACGATAGGGTTACCAGAGCCCCACCCTGGAGACAGGCCTGGGGAGGGAGCTGGGGAGGCCGGGCAATAGCCCGTGGTGCCCAACTGGGCACAGCCTGCAGAGGAGACATGGGCCTGCCCTCCTGTAAACCCACCACCAACAGGAGGCATTGTAGGGGTCAGGTGCGATGTGTGTCAGCCGGTGGCCAAGGGCAGAGGCCCTGGCGGACCAATCCCAGACTATCGAGACTGGCTATTGGGACTTGGAATTTCAGCTCTCTGGTGGAGAAGGAGCCTGAGTTAGTGTGTGAGGTTGAGAGATACTGACTAGATATAGTCGAGCTCACCTCAATGCATGGCCTGGGCTCTGGAACCAGTCTCTTGGAGAGGGGCTGGACTCTGTTCCAATCTGGAGTTGTCCTCGGTGAGAGGCAGCAAGCTGGGGTGGGTATTTGTGTATCCTCTAGGCTTTCTGCCTGTACGTTGGAATTTTCACTGGTGGACAAAAGGGGTGCTTCTGTTTGGGGTCACTGGTTGGGGTGCTCAAGTGTGCTCTATCCAGTGACTCCATTGTCCTACTGGAAGACTAAAACACTCACGTGGGCAATAACAGTGAGATCTGAAGGGGTGTGATCGGGAGGAATGGCCTGCCTGATCTGAACCCGGATGATGTTTTGTTATTGGACCTCTGCGCAAACCACAGTTTGTCCATAACAAACACCATGTTCAAACATAAGGATATCCACAAGTGCACACGGCACCAGGACACCCTTGGCCACAGGTCGATGATAGAGTTTGTAATTGTCTCATCAGATCTGCGGCTGTATGTTCTGGATGCTCAGGTGAAGAGAGGAGCTGAGCTGTCAACTGATCACCACCTGGTGGTGAGTTGGACTAGGTGGCAGGGGAGGATGCTGGACAGGTCTGGCCCCAGTCTGCGAGATCTTCAACTCTCACCTCCGACAGAACTTTGACAGCATTTCAAGGGAGTCTGAGGACATTGAGTCTGAATGGACCATGTTCCGCACCTCCATTGTGGAGGCTGTTGGTCAGAGCTGCAAGGTGGTTGGTGCATGTTGTGGTGGTAATCTCCGAACCAGATGGTGGTCACTGGAGGTGAAAGGAGCCATCAAGCTGAAGAAGGAGCCCTTGGTTGGTCTGTTGGACTCCGGAGGCAGCTGACAGGTACCGGCAGGCCAAGCGGAACGTGGCTCAGGTGGTGACCCAAAAACTTGAGTGAAACAGTTAAACAACTCCTTGGTGGCATGCCTCTGGGGTAGACAAGATTCGCCCAGAGTTCCTGAAGGCTCTGGATACCAGAGGGCTGTCTTGGTTGACATGCCTCTGCAACATTGTGTGGAGATCTAGGGCAATGCCACTGGATTGGCAGACTGGGGTGGTGGTCCCCATCATTAAGGAGGGGGACCAGAGGGTGTGCTTCTTCTATCGTTGGATCACAATCCTCAGTCTCCCTGGTAAGGTCTATGCCAGGGTGCTGGAAAGGAGGGTCCATCCGTTAGTCGAACCTCAGATTCAAGGGGAACAGTGCGGTTTTCGTCCTGGTCATGGAATGCTGGGCCTGCTCTTTATCCTCTTGAGGATATTGGAGTGTGTGTGGAAGTTTGTCCATCTAGTCTACATGTGTTTTGCGATTCTGTTCATAATTTTAATTTCTAGCCATAGAAAAGTGGCGGAAGGCTTCTGCCTTGGTGGCCTCAGAATTTCATCTCTGCTTTTTGCAGATGATGTGGTCCTGTTGGCTTCATCAGGTGGTGGCCTCCAGCTCACAGTGGAACAATTCATAGCCGAGTGTGAAGCGGCTGGCATGAGAATTAGCATCTCTAAGTCTGAGGCAATGGTCCTCAGCCGGAAAAGGGTGTAGTGCCCACTCTGGCTTAGGGATGAGTTGCTGCCCCAGGTGGAGGAGTTTAAGTATCTCGGGGTCTTGCTCACAAGTGATGGGAGAAAGGAGTGGGAGACTGACAGATGTTTTGGGGATACACTGGTCTGTTGTGGTAAAGAGGGAGCTGAGCGTGAAAGCGAAGCTGTAGATTTACTGGTCAATCTACATCACTACCCTCACCTGTGGTCACAAGCTTCGGGTAGTGACCGAAAGAAGGAGATCTCGAATACAAGCAGCAGAAATGAGCTTTCTCTGAAGTGTGGCTGGCCTCTCACTTAGGGATAGGGTGAAGAGTGCAGCTATTTGGGAGGGGCTCAAAATAGAGCCGCTGCTTCTCCACATCAAAAGGAGCCAGTTTGGCCTCTGACTAGGATGCCTCCTGGGGGCCTCTTGGGTGAAGTGCTCCTTGCATGTCCTATTGGGAGGAGGCCCCGGTGTAGACCCAGGACATGCTGGAGAGATTATATCTCACAGCTGGCCTGGGAATGCTTTGAGGTCCCCCTGGACAAGCTGGAGGAGGTGACTGGGGAGAGGGAGGTCTGGGCTTCTCTGCTTAGGCTGCTGCCATGTGACCCGGCCCCGGATAAGTGGAAGAAGATGGATGGATGGATGGATGGATGGATGGGACATTGTCCAAAGTTGTTGTTACTCCATTTGGTTTAGGTGAGGGTGCTGCCTCACTAGAACATCACTAGCAAATGGTGCATACACTATTACCTGTTACATCCTCAGGCACTGTCTAGAAAAGTTTCAGGGAGTCCACTTGTGAAAATGGCTTTTTTGGCAAGTTAGAGTCCAGGTTGGACCCCAATGTGCTAACAAATGAAGAGAGTGTGTTGAGAAGATGGAAGGAGGAACTGATGAATGTAGAAAATGAGGGAGAGAGGAGGACAGTAAGTGAATGAGGAAGTGGGAGGATTAGTAAGGAGAAATGAAGGCAGCTATGAAGAGCATGGAGAATGGAAAGGCAGTTGATCCCGATGACATACCTGTGGACATACGGAGTTGTCTTTTAGAGAAGCAGGCTCCAGTCCAGCACACTGCTCATTCATTGACACAGACACACACACACACTCACACACATACACACACACACACACACACACACACACACACACACAAACACACAAAAGAGCCATATATTACCTCTTATTTACAGCACTTTAGGCTTCTAATAAGAAAAAAAGCAGACGAGAAAGTCAAATTGAAGAAAAAAAAACAGAAGCAAAAAGTATTTTCTTCATTAACTTTAGCAAACAGTCTTTTGTCGAGTGCATTTTTGCTGCAATAGCACTTCTGAAAGTGGGCAGCTCTGACCTTCCCATGATCCATGACTGTGTTTTTCCACTAGTGACTTTCTTCACTCGGTGTATGTGTGTGCTCTCTTTATCCTCTTGATTGAGATGGGGCTTAACTAATGAGATCTATTAGCATTAATAACTCGTAGCCAAATAAAGAATAATTTTAGGACATTTAAGAGCGTCATATCAAAACATGTGCTCCTTCACTAATGGGGCAAGCTTCACACTATACATATGAAAGGAGCCACTTCTATGTGCAACTTACATTTCAGCTTCAGGTCCATTCACAGTTCTAGCATACTTTCAAACTTCCGCACCCTCTCCACAATCCAGTCTACCTTTTAATATTCATTCTTATGCTAGTGCCTTTGTCAGCTTTCTTCGCTGAAAGTCAGTGCTCACGCCTGCAGCTCTGAGATAAACAAGAGTGAGTCAGTCAGCTGTGCATGCTACAGCCACAAGAGACAACCCCCATCTACACAGGCCAGCTTTCTTTCACAGGCTCTTGCAAGACTGAGGTATAATTCATAATTAGCACAATTTCATTGGGGTTGTATGACTATTTTCATTGTGTTCAAGTCACTTATAATTAGTGCAATAAATAACAGTGCATTTCAAATTAAATTAAATTTGATGCAAGAAATGGTGATAAATATACCACAGGCTGATTACTTGAGCCAATTTAAAATGCGCACCCAAAGAGGTAACAGAAACACTGATATCAGTATGATGTATCACCTACTGACGACCAGCTTAGAGACGTAACCTGAAACCTGAGAGTCAGTCATGTTGTTTTTATTCCCTGCTCTTCATAATTGAAACCTATTATCTTACTTCAAAGGCCATGCTTTACAAGCTTATATAGTGTTTATTTGGATAAACTCAGGTATCAGACATATTGTAAGACAGAGCTGGTAGAACCAGCCTGCAATGAACATAAAGCTAACCTCAGCTGAGGTCCACGGTTTGTTTTTAGACCACTTGTGACTACTTTCTGCACCAGGGTCTCCATTATATCTGCCTTTCTTATCCTCCCTCAGACTCTTTCTGTATCTCTCCTATACTGTAAAATCCATTAGGCAGAGAAAATCAAAGATTAAGAGCCCCATGTTGGCACTGTCCTTCATTTGCCCTGATATCAGCTGTATAAGCCTCTATATCTTGCCTTGCATGCCTGTTCAATCCGTAAATGTTTCAAATCTTTTTGAGATTCACAAATTTGGGTCTGTCTGTAGGTAGTTTGGCCTCAAGACACTTCAGCGTGCTCTCTTTTAAGTTCATTGCTTGTTTAGAATTTGCTGTCTGCAGCAAAATGAAAGTTTGACATAGGTTCAAATAAAGTGCTGTTGTTCATCTGTTTCACGCGTTTTTCAAAGGTTCTGCAGGCTCATGGGTGAGCAGCAGTGCTTTGTTGTTGATGATGCTAGCTGATAAGCTGTCATCTAATCCTAAAAAAAACCTAGGACCATTTCTAACATTACGAACAAAAAACAAAAAGTCCTCAGCTTCTCCAAATTAGTCATTTTTTAATTATTTTGTTCTCAGAACCTTTAAAGACAATAACAGACTGATCTGACTTTGTGTTTTCAACAGGAGTAGAAGCAACATCAGGAGATTCAGATGACGTAAACATCTGTGCCCTCACTTTTATTTTTTCTCTTTGCAGACTAGCACTTTCAGCCAACGCTGGCAGCTCCTGCTGTCAGACTACCATGAGCCTGAGCTGTGAATACTTGTTTGATAGCAGAACATCAGAGCACAAAGCTAACACTGAGCTGACAGTGAGCTAGAAAGTCCAGGAAGGTTGACTGCGCTAATTCCCATACATGCACCTGCTGACTAAGTATAAGAACAATGACAATGTTTTCCATTGTTCTCGCTGCACTCCAGCACATTACATGAGAAATGATTGTGACTTTATGATTTCTGCTTTCAGTGCTACGTCATGGCATGCGGTATTACACAGTTGTTACTGTTAACATTCTCAGTTAAAATCATCCTTTCAGGAACTAAAAATTCACCTGTTTTGTTTATCCAATGCCGTAATGTCCTTCCTTTTTACCCATTTCTTTCATTACAGAAAAATCTTCAGATTAAGGAAACATTATTTGATCAATTTTTATGTGGATGAAAGCAGATAACCTCCACGTATCCTGTCCAAAAAAACCAAAACAAAACAAAAACAAAAAAAGAGAATGAAACAAAATGTCTTGGATCACTCAAGCACCTTTCATTAGCTCTGCTGTATGGACATAAAATTAGGCTTCAGCCTAATTTTGTGTCCATACAGCAGATGCAAAGGGGCTATGAAAGACTGAGTAGTAGAGTACTCCTGTTGTGGACCATGGAGTGTGTCTGATGGATGATAACTGGACACAGTGGTGATGCTGAAGCACTGAGCTGCTGTGACCTTGGTGGTGAGGATGAAGGAGTAGAGTGAATAGAACTGAAGAGGTGTAGTGTCACTGGAGCACTCTACCCACCCTAACACATGCTGTGAGAGCATGACAGAGACAGAGAAGCATGAGATCAAATTAACTACACTTTGGCTCTCTTGTTATCTTGTCCTATCTTGGCTCATTCTGCCTCCCTCATACAGTATCTCATGGACACACAAACACCTGACAGTGACGTGGATGCACATACATAGTGCAGCACCTTAAGATATGCATGAGTACACAAACTGTTTCTCCTTTTGTCTCCCCACTTCCCCACAGATTCACACACAGAGACCCTCTAATGCATTCAAAGCTAAGCTTCCCTGTGTGTGAAGGTGATCTGGTCTGATAATCAGCTGTGGACCAGATGGAAGAATTGGGAGGTCCAGATAAGGAAACAGCAACGTGGGTTACCAGAAAGGTACACACTATTTATTAAGGGTTTACTAGGGCAGATGCATTATCAATGGGAGGCTTTCTTTCTATTCAGATAAGCAGGTGTTAATCAAAGATAACGTGAGGAACCAAATTCAGGGGGATCAACAGTACTATTCTTTACCTCAGACCATCGGGTATGACAAAAACTCTCATAACCAAACAATGACCTTCATAGCAGAGCTTGTGTGTCATGGCATGTCTGTATATGAGGCTAAGGCTTATGTTGAAAGAAGAGTTCAGTCACATCACTTCTGTTTTCTTAATGCTGGGAATATGTATGTAGACGCTCTGAGGGGAATAAAGCTGTCATAGGATGAGAGGCAGGGTACATCCTGGAAGGTAGCCAGTCTGTCGCTAGGCTAAAACATTTTATTTGACCAAATGCAAATTTGGACCAATTACACAAGAATAAACATATTGTGGTTCACACGCTTGCAAATGCAGAAAGCTGATACAGCGTGCTTAATGCTATAAATTATTGAACAGCCCTGCATATTTCCTGCGCTGTCACTGAGCTACGACACACCATGTCTGCATGGATCGCATAACGTGAGCAGCAGCAGGAAGAGCTCTATCTACGTCAACGCCTAATACCCAACCACTGCATAAAATGCAGGAGAACAGATTAAAGCATGAAAATATATTAAGGGATATTTTACAGTAGACTTACAGTATCCTTTGTTTAATTAAGGAATCCAAATACTCTAACAGGATGTTCAAAGATCTAAAGGAATAACAAAAATCAATAACTGAAAGTGTGATCTTCTGCCAGATCCTATTTTATGTTAAAAAGCAAGGCAATTTTAGGAAACAAATGTTTCTGTGTCTTAGATTTAGACAATAAAAATGATAAACGGCAAGTGGAAATGTTACATGAGTTGGCAGGGTTAGCAAGATGTGGAGGAAATCTGGACACAAAACACCACAAGGTACAATCATCACATTACTCAGCCAGAGTCCACAATTACAGGCACAGCAGCAGCTTTGAGCCACCATTTAGCTTGGAAACATTGTTCAAAGATAGTGCCGATTGCAACTTAATGAGAGCGTTTATCTGTGGCTCTTGATGCCAGGTGTATACAGAACAGATGCTTTACTATCCATAGCAAACAACAGCAGATAAGCCAAGTAAATAAAAAGTACACACTTGCAAGCATAAAAATGTATTATGTTCTCTACAGCATATGTTTGCAGTCCTGATGGTGTCAATCAGATGGGTGAGAAGGTACCATCAATTTCTCTGTTCCCATTGGCAATGTTTAACATCTCTAGGCAAAATACACTGGCAGGTACTGACTGCCAAAGAATTATGCTAATGAGCTGAATTCTAACAATGGAGTGGTGCAGACACACTGCTTGACAAAAGACAGGTAAATACGAAGTATATTTGTACATTTATTACAAAACCAAGCAAAAACTCATTTCAAATATGCCAGTCAACAAACAGCTGACGCACTTCACAGAAACCTAATGGACAACAGCTAGCAGCAAAAAGACTGAAACTATCTGCAAAAAATATTTTTTAAAAATTGTCCACTCAACACGCTGTCAAAAACAGATCTAAATAAGAAGCAATGGGCATCGGTGCTTTTTGTCACAACACGGTACAGACGGAAAGTCTGAGTAAGTGTAACAGGGCAGTTGCCCCATGATTGCATCAGTGTCCACTTGTTTCAACATTTAGATAGCAGAGGAACAGAGAAATATTTATAAGGGTGGGAGGGGGAAACAGTAATGTGAGCGAATGACAACATTTAATGCAAAACAGACAAAAGGAGGCTGGAAGAGACAGATGATTTACTATGGAGATAACTTTTACTATAGAGGAATCTCAGCTTAGCTTATTATTCAATGTGTCGACTGTGGCAGTGCGTGACCGTGTGACAGGTTTTTACAGCATCTCTGAAGTTACCCGCAGAGCTGAGTTAAACATCCACACTGACAGGCTGCTGGTTTGCAGTTTAAAAACTTAATTTTCTCCCAAATCTAACTAAATAAGTCTATGTGCAGAAAAATCAAACATCTAAAAGTTGGACAGATTACACAACAACAGCATGGTGTAAATTCATATAATAATTAAACATTGCCAATCATTGCCTTATTAAATATGAACGTCTTGGTCACAGCCTCCATACACAGGGGACAATGAGATTAAAAGAGAGTCTTACTCTGTTTTTTGTGGACACCACTTTGTGTGAACTGACAGCGTTTGAAAACATCCCAATTTCTGGCTCTGACTGTTGTTCCGATAACCTGAGCTGTCTGTGGATTGCCCTGCTTTCAGGAAACTATTTTAGCCTGTGAAACTGTGGAAGCAGCAAAAGATTAAAAATTACTCCCCCAAATACCCTACAAAAACTACCGTAAACAAACAACAAAGAAACTCAAATCACCTGGTTGTCTGTTTGTTTTTTCTCTGATATCTGTCTTTCTCAATGATATTGCAGTTTGTCTGGTCAGCTCTGCCATGGTCTTACGATATTAAGTGTGTGTGAGTGTATGAGTGTGTGTGTATGTGTGTGTGTGTGTGGGGGGGGGGGTCAGGGCAGTCCTGCAGGCACCAATGTTCTCAGGCAGCACTGTGTGACATGCTGGAGACAAGTCAGAGAACTCTGCACAAGTCTAGCATCTCATAGATGGCAGAGTGCCCAGGGCACAGCATCACCTCTCCAATTAGGACAGCAGGAAAGCAGGCTCCCTGCTACATCATCTACTATACACACCACTGGAAGCTCCTGCTCTTATACAAAATGGATCATCCCTGAATTGTTGTAGAGTTAAGAATCTGAAAACTTTGACAGCTTTTACTTCATGGCAAGTTTGAGGTGGAGCTCAAACTGTTCATTGACTCATGGAGTTGACAGCAGGACAATTGGAAGACACATTTAATCATGTCACCAGCTTCCATAGCAGGCTACAAATTATATATCTTACAAGCCATCCTCTAAAATATGGTTTACATACCAATTAGGAATAGTTTTTAACACTTCAAAATTCTGATGGGTAGCACACAACTTCTCATTATTGGAAGCACTCTGGTTTAGGTGAGGTTGGTGCATGGACAGAGCACACAGGAGTCTGGACACATGACATCCATGCTGCGGCTGTGAATTCGCAGGACAAAAACCTCCTCCTCACATGGGGGCCACAAGACATTACACAGACTTTGTTGAAGAGTGTTCGATGTCCGGCCCAACTGAGTCAGACATTTGCATTCTCAGATATAGCTCCACAATGGGATGTCAAAAAAAGTTCAGGGCTACGGAGCATGTGTGAAGCAGGTTAGGTATTAGTACAAGACAGAAAGTTTTCTCTTAATGAGAGCGCCTCGGGGCTTTTAAAATTTTGGCTCTATCATATTCCCTCTGATCATGCCTGATCAGAGCACAAAAACTGAGCAGTGAGAGCATGAAGGAGGAACAGCTGAGGCCAAGCTCATTTCAGTGCAACTCAAAGAGGAAATAATAAGTTTAAACCTCACAGCAGTCAGTGTTTATTATGCCACATCATTGACATTATGAAGTCAATGACTAATATCTATGAACCCACAAATAATTGTGTGAGTTACTAATGCAGCAGCATTGGGGGGGTGTGTTATAGTAATTTCTTAGTGGTACCAAGTTGTCTGTGATCAGCATTTTTAATGTACAGTGCTGTGAAAAAGCACTTTCCCCCTTCATGATTTTAATATTAGACAAAGATCACCCAAGAAAATAAAAAATGCAGATTTTAAAAGGGAAAAAAGCTATCCAAACCTACCTGGCCCTATGTGAAAAAATAGTTGTCCCCCTTGTTAAATTCATGAGAGCCATTATCCACAAAAGGGGAAAACTTGGAACAGTGGTGAACCTTCCCAGGAGTGGCCGGCCTGCCAAAATTACCCCAGGAGTGGATCGATGACTCATCCAGGAGTTCACAAACCCAGAGCAACATCGAAAGAACTGTAGGCCTCACTTGTTTCAGTGAAGGTCAGCATTCATAATTCAGCAATGGGAAAAAGACTGGCTAAAACTGGCATCCATGGGAGAGCTCAGAGACAAAAACAGCGGCTGACCAAAATAAACACAAAGGCTCATCTCACATTTTGATGATTTTGGGGGGGGGGTGTCAATGTGCTGTTATATTAAAGTCAGTGAACAACCGTGTGAAGTTTGATGGGTCTAGCTTGAACAGTATGTATCCATGGTGTGAATTTGAACATCCTTGGTGACGTCGCTCTCGACCTTGACCCCTGACCTTTACCTTTAAGTCAAGGTGGCTGAGATTCGAACTGGTCCCGAGATTTCCAGTAGATGCATCTATGGTGTGAATTTGAACATTCTAGGTCACATCATTCTTGAGTTATAGTCAACATTAAAGTCTTTTTGTGGAACAGATGCCGCTAACATCAAGGGTACGACAATAGCTCGACTCTTTCTTTGAAATAACCGAGCTACACAGAACAACATACCAACAGTCTAGCATGGTGGTGGTAGCATTCCTTCTCTCTCCTGCTCTCCTGCCCTCCCCATCTCTCCTGCTTTAAATGTGCAAACATGCTTCTGCTAAGGTGATCTTTTTGGACTCTAATACAGTGCTCAAAATTTGTTTGATGATCTGAAACATGGAAATGTGACAAATGTGCAAAAAACTAAGAAATCATAAAGGGGCCAAATAATTTTTCACTGCACTGAATTTGTCAGTGTTGCTTGATTGCATTTGTGTGAACAGCCAGCAATGATAAGCTTCAGATAAGCTTCAGATAAGCTTTTCAGATATGTCAGAAAGACAGATGAGAGGGGAAAATTGATAGACACTAACAAGGAAACCAACTTAACGATCAGCTATGGGGTGTAACTGATCAGGGTACAAAGTGTAGCAGAAGTCAAGATGAGCAACTATGAAGACAAACCATATATATATATATGTGTATGTGTGTATATATATATATATATATATGTATGTATATATATATATATATATATATATATATATATATATATATATATATATATATAGGATGCTCTTTATTGACATAACACACACACAGAGACACACAGACACATACAGACATGCAATCTGGTACCCAAACACTCTCACAGATGTGCAACATGCCCTGAGAGACTCTCTCTCATACGCACGCACGCACACACACACAGAATACAACACATAACAGATGGGTACACATCACAACCTCTCTTTAGACACACACACACCTGTCAGGTTGTGTAGTGGAGATGGTCGGTGATGGATGGTATCTGTTTGTCAGGTCTTCTCCGTAGTGCTGTTCTAATGAGGCGACACACTGTCCAGACTGACACAACCAGGTCAACTGGGTCAGAGGCAAGTTCATGAATTACTAACCCAGATCCATAAATAACCACAAGGTATTAGGACAGACCCTCAGAGGGGCATGGAGTTTCTTTTCCTGTTGGGTATGACCTGTAGGGGATCAGGTAGTTCAATCAAATGCGTATTCTGACTCAAACTTACTGCAAACGTTTCAGAGAGCCTCTCTCAAAGAACACTGATGGAGCACTAACAATTAGGCATTCAGCACCACGGGCAGAGTTAAAGCAGCTGACAAGCTGCTGTCAACCTTTGCACTGAGACACAGCTATGGAACAACAAACGAGGAACAGGCATTTTCATTTTGATTTCATTTTTTTAACTTTGCTTCACTTAACACTTAAAACCCCAGCGAAATGGGTCTGCTGGCATAGCTGCACACCAGCGTTGAAAATAATGCTGGATTTGGGCAGACATTTTGGTCAACGAGTGATTGCTTAGGAGAAATCAAATCCTCTCTTCCGAAGAAAGTCAGACTGGATGCGCTGTCAGACAAGATGCCAATTTTGTCAGATAACAGGCTAATATGAGTGTACAACTAGAGTATAAGAGCTATAAAAAGAACGTTGGTAAAACTGTCAAAACCAAAAAGCTAAAAAGTCAGTCTACAAACGTCACACCAAACACCACACTGTGCCATCACAGAAAAATTAGGTTCTGATCGGTGAATGAACCCTCAAGTGGGAAAAACCACTCAGTGTCTGAGAAAATTTGGGTTCAATACATAATGAGTTATTAATGTCACAGACAACTTGCCAATTTTAAAATGGAATCATCCAAGACCACATGAATGCACAATTAGTCTTGACACTGCCACCGTGCTCCATACTGGAGTCCTGATCTAAACTAAACTGAATCTCAACTAAGAATTTATCGGTTGTTCATCAATGAGTTTCTTATGTGTATTTGTGACCCATGAAAAACATGCTGCATTAAATACATGGCCTGCAAGGTTTATGTATTATATGCTATAGCTCTAACAAACACCTACACTCTGAATAATACTAGCTGCACACCTGGAGCAACAATCTGCCCCAGAGGGCTGAATAGTTAAAATAGGTAAAATTTAAGAGAGAAAAATGATCTCTGCAAATACTCCCCTTTGGTTATGTCATTTTATTTATTTTATTTTTTTAAATATCCCGTCCAAGTAATCTAACGTGCCAGACTGCTAATAAAGCACCTCTCACCTGCCTGACTTCATTTGACTTGCTAATCAAACTTTGCTGTTATCAGGGCTTTAATTAAAATTCCTTCACGTTGAACGTAAGCAAAACACTTTTTGTGTGTTGCAGGATATGTAAATTCAATTTGGGTTGCACGTAATCTCAGTGACTGTTTGTTACACCTGATTTGTCCCGCTGCAATCCTCTCTCAGTGTTGCAGATATGCGTGAGCAGCAGAGTCTTCATTTATTGCGCTGCTCAGTGAACATGTTACCATTGTGCTATACTGGGCCGAGCCCAAGACTGCAGCTTATTTGTCCTGCCCATCACATGCAGCACTTTTAATACCGAACAGAACATGAAGTTTCTTATTGCCCTATATGTCCTGATATATGAAACAGAGGGTGTACTACCTTTACTATAAATGTAGATACTGGAGGAGGGAAAGACAGCACTGTTGGTACTGATACTGTTGCAAATCTGATATTTTTGACAGCCCTATGTCTGATGACACTTTATTGATCTAAAGTTATTAAAGCTTACTATTGTTACCAAACAGAACCTCAACTTTTGATCAGTTGCTTATTTTGACATAAACGCCAAATAAACTGCTGGACAGCTGATAGTAAGTAAAGATAGTGTCCACAATAACGTCACATCGGGTGACAAGCTTGCAATGAATGAGCTGCATATACAGCAGAGACATAAGATGAAGAAAGATTAGAAGGGCTTTGGAGACACACACATACAGTGAGTCTGCACCTCACCGAACAAACTGAAGCTACACAACATTCCGACTAACAGGCTGCAGCTCATACGCTGTTTGTTGTGTCTAACCGTTGTGACAGGAGGCTAAAATACATGCACTACTCATCCAAACAACTTCAAACTCAACAGTGCTTTTCCTGGGGTGCTCAGAAATATATACCCCCAGCTCTAAAGCAGATCAGATGAACAGTTAGTAAAAAACCGGAGAAACACACACACACACACCCTTTGTTTATCAGAGAGACATCAGTGCCATAAGACAGTCTCATTAACTCTGGATAACTCAGCTAACACCTTTGTGTCTTTGTCAGCAAAAACTGAGCTGTTAGATTGTATTAAAGTGGGAAAAAGAGAGCAAAGAGTGTTTGAACTAACATTAGTAATACTGCACAACCAAATTCATCAAATCTGGCACTGATACAACCGTGGTGGAAAGAAACAAATTAAGAGCATATGCAAGTGTTAAAGAATCAGCAATCCAGCGCATAAGTGACAACAATCAAATGCAGTTAATCTACTCTCAAAGAAAAGTCTCACACACACACCAAGTGAATGCAAACATCTTTTACCGTTCAGACAGAGCACTGACTCGGGGTCACAACTCTTTATCACTGTCCAACCATTCCCATGAAGCAGCCTCAGGAGTTAGCAAATTTTTAAGCACATGCACAGTTTGGATATCCTAGTAATGTGGAAATCAAGAACATTCAGCCTCCTTCATTTTCAAGAAACAGATATATTTCAAAATCAAATCAGTTATATTGTTTTAAAGAACTAAAGCTGTAACTGGTAGCTAATCAGATTGAATTTATGAGGCAACAGAAAAGACCAGATGGGCTTAGATGTGTTCTCGCCTGGGCAAATAAAGAATAGAGTGGCAGTTCATTTTATCACATTACAGACAACGATGTGTGAGGACATTACTTAAAACAATTGTCCATTGTCTGGTCTGTCTAACCTCTCCAGAAAGAGGTTACCAAGTACAAACTGAAGCTGCACTTTTCACTTGAGTGAAACAACAGTTTTGGGGATGACCACAGGGTCAGCACCGGTTATCAAGAGCCTCACCTCTCCTTCTATGTATGGTGAGGTAAGGTCTCACTGGCTTCCACAAATGGAATGTCAAGTAGTGATTGTAAAGCTCACTTACAGCCTCACTTTCTTCTCAGAAAGTGAGGTAAGTGTGAGGTTACAACCTGCATAACGCAGGTGTGCTTTACCCACTTCAACCAACAGAGGAGGCTGTTGTTCCAGTTTTATGTTGTTTTAGCTTTCAGTGAACTCTGAGCAGTTCAACTCCTGAACTGCTCTATTTGAATTTCTCGACTTGCTTTAATACATTTTTCCAGCCCTAGAATTCTCTGCTTTCACATTCAAAGACACTGCCTACATTCACTGCACCAAGTCTGACACTTTGCCCGAGGTCACATCTGTCTTTGCATGTATTCTCTCCCCCGACCCCTCAATTGGGCTTCCGATCCCTGTATCATAAGTCCAGGGCTTATGATACAGGGATGAGGCACCCTGGGGCAGCCACCGGAAGACTTTACAAAGTCATAACTCTGAGTGAGCTCATAAAGACTCAGCCGTGGGACACAGGCTCAAGTTGTAGTTTGTACATGACAGAACTTGTACTTCAGTTAGTTGCACAATCCAAAAGTTTACAGATCATAAAAATACCTGACAGTCATTTATTATTATTAAATATATTTAGAATACATTTTGACCAAAGATATCTGGAGTTTTACCTCTATGAATGATTATGTGAAGAGAAAGTCATAATAGGTGCTGGAAAAATGCTGACGCAGACCAAAAAACAGCTTCTGTTCTTTTGCTGACTTTTCATTCTGATATCACTGCATCATCAGTGGATTAAGGAGACAGGAAGAGCTATTGTACAGGACGCTGACGCATACACACATGCACGCACACACACGCACACACACACACACACACAGAGTAAATAATTAATAAAAATGAAGATGACCTAACTTGAAAATCCAACACTGTGTAGTAACTTTGATTCCTTCTCGGGCTCCCTTTACATAATAAGACAAAGTTTAAGCCCTCCTCCTAAGATGGTTTGAAAAAAGTTCTAGCCTGTGGTACAGTTTGTGTGCAAAACCAAAACATAGCACTTCCTTTATCACACGCCATGATGTACTTTATTTACTGGCATTTACAAGAAAACAGGAGTGAAAATATCAACATGTGGGCATAAAATAGCACAAGCTCATCTTTGAAAGAGGAAAGAAGTGAGCTCATTGCTTACTCATTTGACTGACATTTCTTTTAGTCACGCCATCTAACAACAACTTTACTCGATTACCTGTTTTCCCGTATACAATACAGAAGGAGGCGGCACTGTTCCCTGGCAACAATTGCTTACTCCTAACCTTTACAAAGAAAAAAATTAAACAAATATACCATTAACTACACAATAGCGAGGGAAAACACTCACATCAAACCCATTTAAAGAAGGCCTGAATATGATTCTCATAAGCAGTGTTACTTTCCTAAATTCTGTAGTCACATGCCAGCTACCAATCAGTTATCTTATTTAATTCATATAATTCCTTCAGTTATCTTCAAAATAATAAATCAATCATGCACTCACACAAACAGTTCTCTGACCTCAGGTTGTGTTGGAGACAGGACCTGAGTGGCACAGTGGTCTACAAGTTTCGAGGGGTGGAGATAGCACAAGGATGCGAAATGCAAACGGCATCAAACCAGGAGAAAAACTGAAACTACTCAACTATGCTATAGTGCATTTAGCATAATGGCACATAAATTGTTGTATTTAACTGTAACTAAACATTTAGGAACACTACGACAATTTGCTGGCATAGCCAGCAGAAAAGAAAACTTTTTAATCTTGAAATTTCAACACTTCAAGTTTTTGTTGTGGAAAAGTGGAACTGACAAGAGACATACAGTTCTCCATTTTTGCCTCAGTCAGGTTATGTTTCGCTTGAGTGTGGCTAGGGGAAGTGGAAAATGAGGTTAGTACGCAGATGACAGAAGATGGCATTAAAGCAGCTGGAGTGGAGATGACCCCGGTATGGACTTTTAGCAGTCTCACATATCTGTTCACAGAAATAGAAGTTACGGAAAAGAACAGCAGAAGAAGTGGGAGCGCTTGAAACTGCGACAGAAGGACCAACAGAAGGAGGAGAGGGGACAGTAGAAGAACAGTGGAGGAAGGTGTGAAAAAAATGAGGTGAAAGAAGAGGAAAAATAAAGAGCAGTCAGAAGTTCTGCGTGAGTAGCTAAGTAATGATAGGAAATCAAGGAGCCACAGAAATAGCTACATATTTGGAAACCATGCCTACTTGCATCTTGGGGAGAAGCAAATAATTTACATGGCAATGACCCTGATCTGTTGGAAAGACTTAGTAGAGGAGAGATGTAGGGAGGAGCAGGCAGTTGCGGAAAAGGGCTGTTCTGATCTATTCTTGTCCCGACCCCACCATCCCCCCATCGAAACTGGACCTCAGACCTACCCTTCAGAGAGAGGGGCTTAGTGTGAGAGTGTGGTCATGTGTTTCAGCAGGCAGTGTGATAAAGAACTAGTGTACGAAGATTTGATCACTTTAAATCAATCCCTCTGTTTTCTCTGATTAACATAAGAGCTTACGCTTGAGTGGCTTGTGGGCAGACTTGCTGTTCACTGCTACGTGCTCACAAGCAACCTATGGAAACCCACCCTCACAGAACACAGACAATCCACTTCCACTTACCATAAAATATTTTATTCACCACAAAAATGGTTTAGCGTAGGCTCAAATAATATTTTAAAAAGCGGGGGGGGGGGGGTGATGAGTAATACATCGGTTCTTTTCAAAGGCAAGAGAAGCACAGACGTCTAAGATAAAGATGATCATTACTCTCCTGTCCAAACACACACAGTTTCTAGTTCTTCAATAAAAACTCGTTTAAAGAGATTTGCCACTGACAGCCAAACAAACACACACGCTTTCTGGTTGTCTTTACAAAGAAATACTCTCCCTCTTTCATATCCATCAACCTAAAATCAGTTATTATGATTTACGCCTTTAATAACACGTTGCGCTGTGCATGATCAGAGTATTACAAGATTCCATCATTCAATTTTACTCCGTGGCCTGTTAAGTAATAAAAAAAAACTACTTAGATTGAATTTTTGTCAGCCTATTTTCAAAGGCAATCAACTTGAGCGTCTGTAAAAAGAACACAATTACCTATAAAAGACAGCACCCCATAAAGAGTTACCCTGTAAATAATCTTGGATGGGTTCCCTTTCTTCTCGGCATACGCACACACACACACACACACACACACACACAGAGTGCAGAGGAGCTATTCATACTGGTCTGCTTAATCTGCTCTCACTCTCATACCTCGTACCCGTGCCTCATCAACTGGCTCCTAGGAAACACATTCACTTGCTTGTCTTTCCATCATTTTAGAAGACATTTTTATATGACGTGTACACATACGCCAAGAAGAAATATACTATAATTTACAGTGTGGAATAGACCAACATTCTGCAGACCTCTGTTGCCAGTGCACCTTAAATCAAATCTTTACACTGCTGTACTTTATAATTCATGTTATGGAGAAAAAAAATTTTGTCACTTAAAAGGAGGCAGATGCCCACAATGTGACTATGTCAGCAGGCTTTTTTTTCCCATACATCGTGACTAAGACACACACACACACACACACACAGACTCGTAACAAACATGTGTGCCAATACAGCAGTTAATATAACCGGAGGATAATTCTGCTTTGCTTTGCACTTCTTATGCATACCTTAACATGATATAATTTTCATGATGTTTCAAGTTTTACTGTAACAAGTACATAGCACCATGTGTTTGTGTATTCTATACACGCGAAACTGAAGGGAAGTATTCAATATAAAGAAGTGAAATCAGAATAAGGAAAAGTAACCATCCTAGGCAAGGTGACAATAGCAACCTTGCAATGTTAGCTTTTCCACTGGCTCCCTCTTTTGGAAAGAAGCATGAGTTGAACCAGTTGTTACCTAAACTGCCGTCACAGAGAGGCACCATGCTGCATGTGCCATAGCTATGTGTAACATATACACTTGACAGTGACTGCATGACCCAAAGTCGTGGTTACCTGAAAGGCGATGCTGCTTGGTGCTTACTCTGTTGGTATTTTGCACAGTGCAACAAAGCTGGAGCATGGCAAACATGGTGAGGATCATGACCACACTCTGCAGCAGCAGGGTCAGCTCAAACTGCTTCCCTATCCTGCAAAAACAAGACCAACACAACCAAATAGGTAAACACAGGTTACTAATGCCATTAATTATGGTTCAACTGTATTTAGCTACAGAACCTTAATTAATGTGATTAGTAACACCTATGTTTACCTACTATTTCATATTAATATATTAACATACTAAGTGACTGCTATGAAAGAGGTTTATACATGTGAACACAGAAGGCTATGGGTTTTATTACAGGATATGTAAGTAGACAGCACAAAAATTAGATAAATGTTTCTCTTCTGTTCCTCTAATGAACAACAATGAAAAAAAAAATTACAAGAAAGTTACCAGGATGTGTTTCTAGTTACGTAATCAATATCTAATTATTCTGATTTCACTCATTCACTTTAAAAGGATTAAAAGAGGAAAACAAAAAGACAAAAAAGATGAGGACAGAACAAATACTTTCTTACCAGAAGAAAATACGCAAGATGTTAGCTATGAGCAGCACTAGACACACTCTGGTAGAGAATCCCTCAGTGTTGCCACTTTTCTGGATCTCCTGGTACTGTGGCACATAAGGCAGGGCTCCCCCAAACACCATTACAAAGGACGCCAGCCAGGACAGCAGCGTCCATGAGCCCTCCATGTCCTCCTCCTGGAGAACCACCTCTGCATCCATCACAGCAAGGGACTCTCAGGGGTCTTCAGGAGATCTAGCTGTAGCACCTGGGAACCTGTCAGACAGCAGGCCACTATAACCAAAGCAATGGGAGTTCAGCAGAGTTATCACTAACGGGCGTTATGAGGCACCCAGAGTCACTAACCACAGATTAACATTGCCCGAGTGCCAAACAGAACTAAAACATATTAAGCTGATTACATTTAAATTCCTCAGCCATGTCTCTCACAATGTGTGTCTCATTCTGGGACATATTGCTGTGAAGTTAATACACAATGATCCTATAATTCTGTCCATTCAATATAACTCAAACATAGTGGCTTTATTTTCACATTCAAATTATGATCTTTGAGCCCCTACACCTGCACTCTATGACAAGTCAAAACGCCTGCCAAGTTTCTTCATGTGACAAAATGTACATTTGAATTAATTCTTGAACATTTAAAAAGTCCATTAGAAATGTAAAATGTATACATTTCTTTTTTCTTTTTTTTTAGCAGTTTTTTTTAATATACAGTACATCAGCAATACACTGGATACAATCAGTCCTTGACCATGTGGTACTCTAATCTGCTCTGCATATTTAAGAGGATTAATCTACGAGACCAGACATTTCTCTTTAGCTACTGCATATTGTTGGCAAAATTCCGCACGCTTGCTTGTTCGTCTGTCAAAGCAGGTGTTAACTGTTTATCTGTTTGTTTAATTTTCATTGTGTAAAAGGCACAATGTCTTCCAAACACAATTTAAAAATGTTGTCAGTTTTCTTGTTTATATCTATCAAAATCATTCAATAACACATGTAGTACTGTGCATAAATACACAGACAAGCGCCATGGTTATAGGCAGGCTTACGCATGTTTCAAAACAAAGTTGTGGTTAAGAAAACACTGATTCTTATCCAGGTTGCCTCATAGTTGCAGCATAAATGGACCAACTGCTGCACTAAAATGATTTCCTGCAGAAACTGAAAACAGAAATTTGTCCTTTAATTAAAAAGTTAATTCACTACATAAATATTTAGAGGGCAGACAAGTAACATTTAAAAAAAAAAAAATTTAAAAAAGGGAATAACAAGCTAATTTTTTAAAAATGATTATTTAAACATGCAGTCTCACAGATTTGAAAACATTGTCTCTGATGAATTAGCTGCCACATATCAGAACAGGGATGATAAGCGGGGGAATTGAAGTCAAAGATCTGGGAATGTATAGCAAGACAGGACATGGCCTGCCAGGAAAGGTTAGTCAACAGACACGAGAGGCTGGTACTGGGGCCGGAGTGGGATGTGTCAGTATTAGCTGCCACAGCGTTTAGATAACAAGCCAAAATGCATATCTGCAGCTCCTCCTGCTAACTGACTTCTGTCAAACTGCATACACTACAGTCTTTTTTCTTTTTACTCTGAAAGCTCAGTTAAACACATGCTATTGCCAAACTGTCCTGTCTTCATAACAGCTAGGACGTAATTCAAAATTCATTCTTAAGTTATCATCAAACTAATGATTATTATGAATTACTATGGCCACTTGATATGATGCTTCATGCAAAGTAGTAAATTCCCCTTTTCCCCAGTGATCTACTGAACAGTTTTGCAATACATTTCAGTAAATATAATTTCCTACAGCTCTTTGGAAATCCGTATGTTGTTCTTCAGTAAAAACCAGTATGGTGTGTACACAAAGCCCTGACCTGCACATTCTGAGCAAACAGTGACAAGTGCAGGAAGCTATTAAGGCGTGAATCTTGTGGGCACCGTTGGATTCTGTTTTGCTTTTCTTGTTAAGTAGTCATTGTGTAATAATTTTTTATTATCAGCTCTTAAAAATATATATATAACAAGTACACTGAATAGAACAGCCTGAATACAGCCTGATTACTCATCAAAGGTCTGTTAATGCATGCAACTTATTTGTAATAAGGGCTGTAAAGGCATCAATGTTTGAAAAAGCACTTTAAAAGGTTCAGTGAACAACAATGCAAAGTGAATGCAAACCTGCAGCAGACCTTTAACACATTCCATAAAAAAAAAAAGTTTATACATGTTTTCCAAAGTTAAATATTATTCAGGATATTTAACAACCCAGGGCGTCTCCGGCTATTTCCCTCTGCCTGGTGCTGAAGTTAACCATCACACAATAGTAGTGTGAATGCCATGGACCACATCTGATAACTGAACAAACTCTGTTACGTAAGCAAAGCATACCTCCTCCGGGTTGGGTTAACATGCCTGAACTTCCAGACATCAATTTTAAGCTACTATGCCAGACTTACAGTAACAACGCGCAAAGAAACGGCGATCATAGCGTGTGGTTACACTGTTATGAAAGGAAACGTATGCCTATGTAAATAAGAACTTCTAAGGTAAAGTTTAAAATCACTTGAGAAAGTCTGCATTTTTCTACAACAGGATTTTTCTTCAGTAGCACACTCACTACACGCACAGCGCGCACTGGGACTGAGGCGGTATCGCTCCTTATAAGGATTTTATACCCGTTTAAGTGTCATAACATTGTATAAATATTTTTTTTTTTAAATTTCCAGCTTAACTTACCGATGGTTTTCCTCCACTTTCTTCCCGTTTGTAAGAAACAAGCAAACAAATTAAAAAAAAAATACACACACATACACACAACCCGCACACGAACTCTTCGCCGTCAAACGCACCGGGCTCCCCTGGCAGCTCCAACTTTTAAATCTCAACTCGACCAGAGGAGGAGAAACGTGCGCGCGCAGGCAAGAGCACGTGCACGCGCATTGATACATAGACGGTTTGTTTTGTTTTTTCAGTTATTATTACAGATTTATAAAGGCTTTACGTGCATGTCGCTATGGTCTGAGCGGGTAATTGGAAGCAGACTATTGCAGTGAACAAATATATGAGTGACAGGAGTTTCCTTTCTCTCAGTAAATAAAAACTCCAGCACGATACTCTCCATTCAAAACCTACACTATACTGGCACAGCTCTCGCGAGATTCTCCGTGTTGTGGAACAGCTGACTGTGCTGTGGGTGTTTGTGCGAGATTGCTTACTTCGCGAAGGTAGCAAAACAGTCGCTAAATAGCGTTTTGAATTTTCGTGCTGTTTAGGCGCTGATAAACATTTACATCACAGCATGGCCGAGACGGATCCCAAGTCGGTGCAGGATCTTACCAATGTGGTGAGTCGTGATCGCGAGGCAAGCTAGCTTTAGCCACAGTAGCTTAGCGTTAGCTAGCAAAGCCAATAAGAACGCTAGCGATGGCAAGCTATCTGAGCTAGCAAAATTTAGCGCTTATGTGGGGTTTCATGCCGCTTGCTTCTTGTGTAAAACACAACAAACACACATAGACACGCAGATTCAAAGGCTGTGTGTGTTCAGTTTGTTTTATTTAAACCGTAAGCCCAGACTTTAGTTTCAGCACGTTATGTAATGGTCAGTCGGTCATGTAAATGACATCACCAAATTACAACCGTGTGAAACTGCACAGAATGATATAAAAGTTAAACTAAAGTATATATATATATTTTTTTAATCGTTCAGGCACCTGTGAAATATATTTTCTCATGTCCACCTATTGAATATTGTGCAGTTTCACTCCTCGACCTTAAATTGTACAACTGGTATTTTTTCTGATCCTTTTAATGTCTCCGACTGTACGACAAAGACAGCGTGGGCAATGCTTCTCAGTGTTGCCATAGAGATGGGGGTCAATGAGAGACATTTAGCTTCAGTCACCCTGGCAAACATTTAACAACCACCTCCGCTAGCTTGAGTCATTTTTGTTATGTATTCGGTAGTTTTCTACACTCTTATTCACACACGTTTAGAGAAGCTGTGGATTAAAGCTTAAAGCCTTCATAACAAGGGCATAGCTTTGTGCGTTCCATCTGTATTTTACACTTACTTTGTTATATGCTACCTGACTAGTGTCTCCATCTGAGGTCCAAGCTGGGTAAAATCAGCTACTCAGGGTGCCACTGTTATCTGATGAATACATTAGGTTAAATTAAGCTACTGAACAGCGTAGAGCTCCACCGTTATGTGAAGGAGACTTGAGCGATTTTTTTTCTGCTTTAATTGTTGTGCAGGTGTACTTGTTACAATGAATCAAAGAGTGATTATCAAGTTTTTCAGTTGTTGGTGAGGAAACAAAATCGCACTTTAATGATTCATAGACCATTAAAAGCTAGAATATTGTTTTTGTTTTTTTGGTCTTGCTACTTGTGTTATGACTTTAATTTACAGCTCCAGAAATTCAGCTGGTAAATTGCTCCTGTTTCCACAGCATTCATTTTCCTTTTGGCTTTACACCATTTCTGATATTTTTCCTCCCTTCCACAGGTTCAGACACTGCTGCAACAGATGCAGGACAAGTTCCAGACCATGTCAGACCAGATCATTGGAAGGAATATCCTAACAATCATCTAAAATGATAAATATCAGTTGTATATTGATTATATGCATCAAAGTTAATAATTATAGGCCTCCATGTTATCTTTCACATTCTCTGACTTTGTGATCTCCGATTGTAATTACCTACCTTAACCAATTCTCCACTCGATGAGATGAGCACACGTATCGATGACTTGGAAAAAAACATTGCTGACCTGATGACCCAGGCTGGTGTTGAAGAAATTGAGCCAACACCGGAAAAGGCTAAAGAGGGTCAAGGATCATAATGAAGGTAACAAGAAAGCACCTGATATATGTAGCTTCCCATCCAGAGCTCACAGCCATGGCTTTGTCAATTTTCCCGTAAATATGTTTTGAATGTAGTCTCTAATACAGTGCACTTTTTTTTTTTTTTTTGCATTTTTCTCCACAGGTTCCTAAATCATAAAGTGTGAAGTCGGTCCTATATTCAGGAGCAGCAGACTTTTTCATTTGGAAAATGACTTCTATTGATTTGGTGTGTTGTTGTGTGAAATGCTTTTTTTATATATTGTGAAACGGTTATGTAATGACTTGAAAAGTTGAACGTTACTTGTAAGCTAGAATAGTGTGACATGCCCTTCAGAACCTAAACGTGTTGACGTGCAGAAAGGCTTGGAGGTTATTTTCATATACATGTATAGCAGTAATTTCATTCCTTGACATCGATGGCTGATGGTGACAGTTTTGCCCTAGACTCTGAGAAGTTCGACCCGCAGGCCAATAAGCCAACAGAACCTCCAGTCCACTGTCCACACCAACATGGGGACAGTGAATCTGATGCTTGCAGTGTTTCACATTGAGCACTGTTGCAACGATTGTGTGGGATGCATTCCAATCCTGATAGTCTTCTATTAAAGCTATTTAATACACTGCTTTTTGTCATGTATGGTAAATATGTGAAAAGAGGGGTGTACTACGAAGCAAGACAAGTGGGTTACCAAGCTATATTGAGCTTAAACCCTTTGGTCACGATACAGGAATTTTGGTGGAAAAAAAAATCATCTGCCTACATTACCTTTTTAGGTAGGAGATGCTATATACTGTACTGTAATATTCATTTTCTCACTGTAGAAAGTGTGCACAATTGTGTATGCGGTGACCGAAAGCGTTCGAGTCAGTTTCCGATGTCATAAAAGTGGATCTCTTTATACCTGACTGAATCACCGTGGTAACATAAGCTGAACACATGACCCAGATGGCAGCGGGTTATGTTCAGTTTCAGTTTAAAATCATCAAAGTGCCACATTTTCACTGATTTTTATTTACAGCATGTTTTAAGTGCAATGTAGAAGTTTTATATGTCCCGAGTTGTTAAGCCGTATCTTACCAAAACCACTAAATGAAGCACAAACTGTGTGACATCATCAGGGGATGCATAGATGATGTATGTGCGTGTGCATTTCGGTGAAGCAGAAAAATCTGTGTGTTCTACGCGATTTGAATCTGCTGCCACGTTTCCTTTACACTGCTGGAATTGCAGATACTTTACCAGAGCACATACCAAGAGTACCTATTCAGTCAATTCAATTAATTTCACACTGATCTGCTAACAAACCAGTGATTTTCACTTTAATGGGACAGTAACGATATTTAAATGTGTCCAGTTCAGAATGTACAGTCATAACCTTAGAAATAAACAGCAGCACCAAAACAGCACTCGGCAATAAAAGAATTAACTTGACGCTGCTAAAATCACAAGATTAACAATTATCTACAGTAATTTTCTCATCTTTGTGACAAAGTTTCATTTTACTTTTTTTTTTTTTTTTAAAGTTATAATTTTTACACAATTTTATAGTTTGATAACATCTGATTTTTGTGAGGAATGAGAGTCATGACACCTGAAACGCCCCTTCTTTTGTGCGAGTGTGCACAGAGCTGAAAGAACGGCCGGCTTCACCGAGAAATTTGATAACGGGCGTCACAACAGCAGTCATCTCCAACTGGAGTTTTAGGTTTTCTTGACCCAGCAAAGCTAAATAAAGCCTGGCTGAGTTGAACTTCCTTCGTAGCATACCCCTCAGGTGGAGAGTGAATTTTTAACAACACATCCAATTTTGAGGTGCTCTGCATTTTTCTGTAGGTTTTTGTTTTGTTTGTTTTTTAAAAAAAAAGAAAAACAATAATAATAATAGTATTTTCTGATGCAAATTATTATTAGTAGTAAATTAATTATGGAATGACTCAGTGTTGCATGGTTTTTAAATCTACATTGTTTATAATGTACGGAAATTACAATCCGGTTTCCCAAAAAGTTGGGATACTGCAAAATGTAAATAAAAACACAATTCAATGATTTGTGAATCATTTAAACCCACGTTACAAAGTGTGATGTTGAAATTTAATAATTGGGGAAGTCAAAAAAGCTGGATGAGCTGCAACAAAACACTGGCTAAACGGCGTACTGCTAAAACTTGGAACATTGCACACCTAATTACATTGGTAGGCATCAGTTCAACACCACGATTTGGTATTAAAAGAGATGCTGCGTGTTTTAGGGGATGAAGGGTTTACCACTCTGGAAGATGGCGTGGGCAAATACTTAAGGTTTTGATTAGGTTTTTAATATTCAGAGAATAAATTGAAAATATACTGAATTGGCATGGGGCCTCAGGCAGTACGCATTAAAAACAAACAGGAATCTTTAATGGAAGTCACTGGGCTCAGGAGCACTTACGAAAACTATTGTCATTAAACACTGTTTGTTGATGCATCCACAGATGCAATTAACCACTGAAAGCAGCATATTATGAAACAGGAAATACAACAGAGGAGAATTCTCGAACTGTCAACTAACGTTTTGGTTTAAATGTACTGTTGACATCAAATAAAAATTAGCTTTTTTTTTTTTCTTCAAAAAGTAAAACCTGGTATGTTGTCTTTCTACCATTTTGATTAAACATGGAGTTTAACTGACCTGAAAACTACGGCCTTTTTATTTACATTCTTTATTTACCTTCTTCATTTGTCTTTGTCAGTGTATCCCAACATCTAACGGGGAATTACGCATTTGCAACTGTACTTCCTTAAGAGTAGTGTTTTAAGAAACTGACAGCATCTTTTCCCCTTTACTGCCTAATGGGAACCTTTATTCAAATTACCGCAAACAAAAACATACAAACACATCAAATAGAAGCAATATTCCAAATAAGTGCCTAACAAAAATGAACAGCACTAAGCAAAACCACATTAGAGCAGAGCCACAGTCATTAAGTACAACATGAGCAGACTTTGAAAATACAATAAATGCATTACTAAAGTACCATATGGAACATGAAGTGAATGGTTCCTTAATTGCATTGTGTAGAACCTTATGGAGACTAAAGACTAGAGAGTTCAATTTTAACTTAGAACTCAAAGTCTGCCTCTGTCATGTCGATGGCCCAGGCAAACTTCTCCCGTTGGGTTTTATTGTAGATTTTTTCTATAGGTACCTCCATGTTCTTACACCTGAATAAACGAAACAAACATAGCAGTGCACAAATGGAGACTATGGACACATTAAACATGAAAGAAATCAACCATCATAATTTCTGTCCATGGGGGCAAATATCAATATACCTCTTGTGTTATACATTAACAGCTATTAGTATTCACTCACCAAGCCACGGTTATGCGTGGGTCCAGGTAGTTGAGCTTTGAGGTACCCAGAGCAATCTGTTTGTTCTCCTCTTTGTCAGTTGCCTGGACCTCCATCTTCAGCAGCTGCTCTTCACAACGCTTCACTGCTGCCTTTTTCCGCTCCACCAACCTGACAGAAAAGAGTCGGTCATCTCTGGTACTATACGTTTAGTTGCAGGAACTTTTTTTTCCCTCCAACTAATCACCTTCACTTCTCTCACTTTCTCTCACGCTGTAAATATGTAAAAAGTAGTAGAAAAAAAAAGTTCAACCTTGAAAAAACAATTTTCTAGGTTCACTTGTCCCCTTAGGGTGATGGTGTCATTGCAAATCAATACAAAGTTGTTCAGCATCATCCTATTTACCTCTCAATGAAAATATTTCTATCCTAATGGGAGTCTTTCACGATAACAATGTCCAAAATCATGAAACCATTTATTGCCAAGGGGTCACTAAAAAGGTTTCACGAGCATGAAGATCGTCACCAGATCTCGGCCCATCTTACTTTTTCCTCTGACCAGTATCAAAACTACTGATGTGACACTGCTCCTGGATAAAACCGCCGGACCTTTGTAATGCGAAAACAGGTGGTATTTCTCTGGCTTCATTTTGGCTTGTTTATAGTATGAAAATATGTGAAATACTTGGCTCTTAGGGCCAATTACAGGGAACAGGAAAAGGGAAAGACGAGCCACGGTGGCATACGTGAAGAGCAGGAAATGCAATCAGATGTCATGCTGACATTTCCCAGGTATTTGAGGAGAGAACAGGAGAGAAAGGGAACATATAGGAGCAAGGAAAAACACTGACATCTCGACCATCTTGAAATTTACCCTTTATTCTGATCTCAACTACACACCTGTAAAGTTTCATGTATTTGGCACAGCTGCGTTCACAAAATTTGTTTTAAAGGCAGAAAAATATAACATATCTGCCAAAATATTCAAAACTGTCTTTGTGGTAGTCTCTACTCCAATGTGTGTGTCAGGACCAAATTTTTGCCAAAGATGCCCCCCCCCCCATGACTGACACTTACGCCTGCAGCTTTGGGTCTGAATTCCCTTTGGTCTTGGCCTCCTTCTTGGCCTGCTTCAGCTCCGTCTTGGCTAGGGCCAGCTGCTCCTTTCTAGCATCAATCTGGGTGACGAACATGTGGATATAAGTTCTCACACAGGCACCACAGTTAAAGTTAGCATATCACAGAAGAGCCTATGAAGACAAAGAATTCACTGTTCTTGAATTCTCGTCCAGTCTTGAGTCAATTAACTATGACAAGAATGCAGAAAGTATGACATTGTCTGTTCTCATGTTTAAATATAAACTGTAAATTAACTGTAAATAAAGCTCCCCTTACCTTGGCCTGAAGGTTAGCCATGGATTGTTCAAAGGTCTTTGGCGGTGCCCGCTGGTGGTTACAGAGAATAGCAACTGCTCTGTTTGCCCTATTGTAGGACAGCAGTTTCTCTGCCACATTCTCAGACTCTTAGGGGAGTGACAGAAGAGTAATTTATATTTAAACCAGAAAAAAAATCCAACTGAGAACAGATATCAAACCAAGAATTATGCACAGAAACCATAAAAGAGAAAACCATGCTGACAACCCTGATGTTATTACCTGACACATCACCTGAGCGACAAAGTATCAAGCTTCAAGACACACTCACAATTACATTTTCCTACTTCATTTCATTTATACACATTCCATTAACTTCATCTATTCCTCCTGTGGTTCACACAGCACTCACAGCAACCGCATGTCAGCCTGCATATTGGCTCTCAGTGGCAATCCAGAAATGAGAAAAGTGTGACACTTCTATCTCTGAGAGGAAAAACGGCGGCCGAGGCAGCCAATGGGACCCTGATAAGAGAGAGGCCAAGATGCACAGTTCTGGGTATAGTGATAATGTACTCCTGTCATAACTGAAAAACCTGACTGACATGAGGATACCTTGAGCCAAGCCAGGTAAATATATATAAAAAAAAGGGGTCTGAAGAGTGGCAGTGTTTTCACTGGACTCCGTGACACAGCGAGACAATGACAAGAGCTGAACAGATAGTAAGTTACATTATTAAAGCCGCTGGAACCAGCAGCTGAGGAATACGAACTAGCACTTTAAAACGCCTGTATGTGGTGTACGGTATTTTATGTAAATTCAAACTGTTACAGTGTAGCGTGTGTGTGTGTGTGTGACTGACTATTTGTTAGTTCTTTCAGCTGCTGCTGCAGAGTGATGGAGGCGTTATATGTCCTGAAGACCTTTGCAGTCAGACCGGGCATTAGAGAACTCAGATGTTTGTTCAGAAGGGTCTGTCTGCAATGAGAAACAGGAAGCAGAGGGACAAAAAAACAAAAAAAAAAAAACCAGTGATCACCAAACCATTAGTCCAACTAAAGCAAGACATGCTCCCTACCACTAGGTGGCACTGTGACATCATGCCACTGCGGTGTCAAAGAACCTAACATTTCAAATAAACCATAAAATAGGATCTCTGACTTCATTATCATCATCCATTAAAGCAGGGAGATTAATACAGGTCATAATACCACTTCCCTCTGACATTTCTGTAGGTGTGATAAGTTGTATATCTCTGTGTGTTTACACAGCCATTCCCTGCTGACAAATGACAGCAGTCTTTACAGAACAAAGAGATGAAACAGAGTTAACAGTGTGAGAAGACACTCTCTGGCGTTAAAGAAAAAAAATAAACATATGCTCATTGCACACATGCTGCTTTCAGGTGCAAACATGGACTAGGAGAGGAAGGCACCACATGTATTTTGGATGAAAGCATTCGAATGTGACGCCGGAGTAATTCTGATGAAGACTACAATAATGATGCTGGTTTTAATCAGCAGGGTCAGGACCTACTGGGGCCACAGACCTGTATCATTGTGTCTTACTGCAGGATGAGTGGGAGCTTTTCATGTGCACATAATATACGTGTGCATGCATGTGCTGAGAGTACACAGGTATACGCATCTGCTGCTGCTGTGGCTGCCTTGCTAATGAGCTACCAAACTCTGCCCCTGCAATGCTAATGAAGGAGTCTGCAAGTCTGTGGGGCAAGTATGATAGCTCTCACACCCCCAACTCCCTTGGCATGGTGTGTTGTGTGTGCACAAGTCTGTGTGTTTGTGTATGTCATCCATGTTTTCTCCTAAGGCATTATTAAAATGCATCATTACTGCAGTTCTAATTTCCTATCTATAATACAGAATGCAACATACTGGACTTTCTCATTAACATACTGCTATCCAATTTGTTGTGATGGCTACTAATGCCAGGGAAATATTGACTATTGCCTTTCCACACTAGCTATGATGAGGTGCTTTTCATTTCTCACTGGGTCCAATTTGTGTGCATCAGTCCCCCGTATACAAGGGGAAAAAAAGTTCTTGTAGATGGGGGTAAATGATACAAAAGAGTGGAGGGAAAATGTACAGAATAAAGAAGCTCATAAGGACTATAATACACTGCTGGTGGTCATTTTCTAAGATGTTGTTATTACAGCTAACCTGAACGATGTGGAGCTCAGTAAAGAGGCTTCCAGATAAGCCCAACAAACACCTGTAATTTCAACATAGATCAGACACCCAGACCTCAGCATAATGCATGTCTGCCTATATGTTTGTGTGCGCGCGCGCATGTTCAGAAAAAGCACAAGCCATTCTGAAATCATACTGATGAGCACCAGCTCTCCCCTGCTTTTTGTCTGTTATTCAATGGGACGTTCACAACACTGAATGCTTACAAATATTTTGAAAGCTCAGGCCATATAACACCACATTCTTAAGAGGGGAGTAAGGCAATAATGAGAATGTTTAATATTTAAATTCAGCAGCTAAACAAATAGCAATACGTAACTGAACCAAGTAAGCTACATAAC
>JAMQGT020003029.1:0-17266 GCA_024447675.2 Pterophyllum scalare | reverse complement strand
CTGATTGGCTAAATTGCTGCAGCTTGATTGGTCAGGCTTGACAACGTGGGCGTGGTCACACGTCAATGTTTTGTAGCCCGCTGTCGGGTGTATGTAAGAGCACCAAGGACTCTGCAATGTGATTTCCAGACATTGATTTGTTTTCATATAATTTAATCCGCTGTCTTCACCACATTATGCACCAGCCTTTGACATGGGGGATCGCTAGAAGGTGAAAGACGGCAGAAGCCAAGAAAAGCCGGAATGGCAGGCGCCTTTGGCTTTAAGAGGCTGCCAGAAAATTCGAGGACCTCAGATTAGAAGAAGTCTGCTCGAGGCGAAGGACTTCTTCCTCTTCGACTGCGACGGGGTCGTGTCGGCAGGCGAGAGAATGCGATAACGGGCGCCGCGAAGGTGGTGAGCTTTCGCTGGGATTCCGGCGCGGCAAAAACGTAGTGTTCGTCACCAACAACTGCACAAGGCCGCGGGAGAATTATGTGCCGCAGAGTTCTTACCGGTTGGGCTTCACCGACGTGATGCTGGAGCAGATCTTCAGCTCGTCGTACTGCTCGGCTCTCTACCTGAGAGACGTAGTCAAGGTCCCCGGCCAGGTGTTTGTTATCGGCTGCGACGGATTGCGCAGGGAGCTGCAGGAAGCGGGCATCCCCTGCGTGGAGGAGGCGGATGATCCGGACGCCACCATCTACGACTGCGCCCTGGCTCCGGATGTCAAGGCAGTGCTGGTTGGACATGATGACAAACTGACTTTTCTCAAACTGGCCAAAGCTTCCTGCTACCTGAAGGACCCGGAGTGCCTGTTTCTGGCCACCGACAACGACCCCTGGCACCCTCTGTCAGGTGGAAGGATACTACCAGGTATGCTGGGGATGATGTTTTGGTATCACACAGTATTGCCCCTTGTTTTTTGACATATATTTTTCTGCTAGATATGGTTAGATTATTAAAAAGGCTTAGTGGTCAAGGGTCTAGGATGCCAAGGGGTCTGGGGGCCCTAAACCTGACTTATTCTGCAAAAAATAGTCGTGTTTGTGCAACCTGCATCACAGGTTTCTCTTTAAAAGTTCATCAGCAAGAATATGCCGTGATAGGAAGGTTTACAGATAACAGATAGTTAAAACAACGAAAGGTCCAAGCAGGATTTCTGCTGCATTATACACCTTTCAAACTGCATAGAAGTCCTGTTGATTTTTTTTTGTTTGTTCACTGCACCACTCTTCAGGGTCCCACCAGTACACACACACTCACAGAATACATGTGGAAGCATCACAGCTGTATATTTAACCCAGAACCTGAGGCAATTACCACCTGGCCTCAGACTTATATTAGTTTATCATAATCTGAAATAATACCTAGTTTGCAGCGCTTTTAGATCAGGTGATGATGGGGTGACAGACACCAGAGTTTAAGAATCAAGCTTGAGGTCTTAGCTGCGTGCCATCAGTCCTCTCTGCCCTCTTTTCCTCCTGATATATTTAAGAGTAAAAAAAAAAACAAGAGCTGCCTGATTGGCTTTACATAATTATACAAATGTACTCAGTCAAATTACTGTAAATAAGATGGCACAGTCATCTCTTTTAAGGGCCCAGGAAGTGTGATGTTGTGGGGCAGTTGTCATTTTGGCCCATTCAGTAATCTGGATTAGATTCCAAAAACCTGAGGGGTGATTTTTCTTTCCAAAACAAGTGTCTATCTGTAACATATATTTGGGGGTTGTACCTACTGACTGAGCAGGGGTAGGTACATGAGACATACTTGCAGCCAAACTTGTCCTGCATAAACGTTAATTGCTGCAAATGAAGAAGGTGGCTCCTGGAGATTCACTGTAATCCAATTTCACTCTTATCTTTACCCCGGTAGGTTCTGGCTCCCTCACAGCAGCCTTGGAGGTGGCCTCAGGACGCAAGGCTACTGTGATCGGAAAGCCCAGC
Organism: Pterophyllum scalare; assembly: GCA_024447675.2. NCBI lineage: Eukaryota > Metazoa > Chordata > Actinopteri > Cichliformes > Cichlidae > Pterophyllum > Pterophyllum scalare. Next base: position 15,338 of record JAMQGT020003029.1, on the reverse strand, counting down.
CGCTTCATGTTCGAATGCATCTCCAGTCAGTTCAGGGGGGTGGATCCTGCCCAGTGCTTGATGGTCGGGGACCGCCTCGAGACGGACATGCTGTTCGGGTCCAACTGCGGCCTCGACACCATGCTCACTCTCACTGGTGTGTCTCAGATTGAGGAGGCTCAGGAGTACAGAAATAGTGACCAAACGACCAACCACAGCTTGGTGCCCGACTACGTGGTGGACACCATCGCAGATTTCTTACCGGCTTTTGAGGACGTGGACGAACAGAGCAACTGAGGAGTCCTTTTCCTCCAGTCCAGAGCACAAATTGCTTCTACTACGTTTTAAGTGCAATGTTGAGTCTTTCATTTGCAGCAGAATAAAAAGTTCCAATCCACAATGAAATATTAATAACGAGGCGCTGTTTATGTTGTGACCAAGACTGATTTAGGGCAAGTAATTTCCATAATCAGAGTAATCCAGTGCATACCTCAGTGTTTCTTCTAGTGTTGTGCCCATTTGTGACTTGAAAGTTTCTTGTAGCTGTGTTTATAATAACCTATGACTATACAGCAATTTCTTGTTCATACAGATCACATTGTGTTTGATATTGAGTTTTAAACATCCAGAGGTATTTTTGTAAAGCCATGAATTGTTCTGAATTCATGTGTTTAGAAGCTGGCTGCTTCAATTTTTTTGCCAAACATGTACTTACTAATGCTGAATTATCTTCGAGTGTGTTTGCCTAGGTGTCACTTCTACTTAATTCACGAGACGAAGAGAAGATAAAAACTAACCGTGAGCTTTTCTCAGCTCTGTTAGAGACTAAGCTGACAAGCTGCCGGGCAGACAGGTAAAGTGTTCATTCACTTCTGGCCTTTCTGTCATGTCTGTTCTATGTGTGCCAATATCCATCTGAGTAAACGGCTTACTGGAACTCCTAGCTAGAAAGCCAGTAATGGTTGCCTATCATACTGCACTGTTGTGAACTTTCAGTGTTGTTAATGTTTACCATATAGAGCATGCCAGCAATGGTAACAATAAATACCTTAAATTCAAATTTTCTTGAAGATAGTGATGGCCTGTTATTGCATGTGTCTTTATCTTCTGCTTGCTTTGGGTCTGCACAATCAAAATGCAACATTAAAATAATACATTATTTTAATCGTTTAAATCCAGCAGTTCACATGAACTCAATGTAATTTCATGCAGGATTGTTGCATCCACTGTCTCGCCAACCTTTTAACTCCAAAAACCAATCACTTTAAATGCACTGAGAGACATGAAAAGTCAATTTCCTTCTGTATACCAGAGCCTCTATTTGGACTTGGGTTGCAGGTAAAACTGAGCAGATTACATAACAATATTAACAATAAATGAAGAGGAGTTGACGACTCGAATGATCGAAAACGATCAAAAACAAACACTGCCAGCACACTAAATAAAGACAAACCAAGAAGCTTGTGTGGCTTTGCAGTGTGTATTACAGTGAAGATGCCTGTTGGTATGAACTTAAAATACATTCAACAGCTAACAACAAACATATGTACATTTTAGCAGGATCCATGTAATACTTTATTCTACATGTGGCATCAGGTTCTCTTGTGCTGAGGAACAGGATTATGGACATACTGATCTCCAACAGATAAGGACTTTGGTTGCAGTGATGGCATCGCTTCATGTCACTCTGGTCCACCACGCTGTGAAAAAGAAAGAAAATAATATCCTTAAAAATTCCAACTTTATTTAGGGTTATAATTTCAGTTTTTGTAGCTAGTTATAAACTCTTATAAACCAACAACATGTTACAGTAAATGTTCCTGTTTACAATCAGTGCATACAGTTATCCTTTGTACTTTTGAACCCTACTGCTAGAAGCAGACGTTTATATTCGAAGCTGGGTTATATACGGTCACCAGATTTGCTTATTTGACATTTTTCCCTCTCTTTCATTATCTCATCCCACCATACTTGGTTTTACAGACCCAAATTGTTCTGCGTAAGCACTCTGAGCACACGTTCCTCACCTGGATGTATTCCATTTCATCTGCTGCTAACGGTCTCCTGCGGTACCTTGCAGGCAGTAAATGAATAGAGGCCAGGGTGTCTGGCGTGCCTGGGATTGGCATTAAAGGTGCATGGGGTCTTGATAACTGAGGCGAGGCTGCAGCCGAAGTGGGAGCATTATGCTGTGGAAGGTTTAGTGCTAACGTTTTCAATGCTTCTTGGACTAGAAGATGAAAGGTAAAAGAGTAATGAAGAGGTAACAGTTAAAGAAAAAAATCACCAGGGAAGACATTGCAAAAGATGTTTTAACTTGAATTTATGAAAAATCTGAACTTAAAATCACAAATTAATGTAATCAGACACAAAAAAAGGCTTACCATTAGGTCTGGCCAGGCCTTGTCTGTTGGGGAACTTGATCAGTGGAGCATGAGGTCGTACAGCCTGAGAAAACACAAAATCAGACAGCAGTCAGTTAAAGGATAGGCTCATTGGCATGACAAGATGGACAGTTGGTTTTTTTCTCCCACATGTGCTAAACCAGACTGTCTGTACAGAAGGACTGAGTTTTCCCTGCTAGCACAGTGTCTCAAAAGCAGATCCATCAAAACAAACAACTGGTAAAAAAAGAATGAAGACCACAAGCGGGAACTTAGGTTTCTATTGAGTTTTGGTATAACCTGCATGAAATGTACAGTTTGTACTGGAATATTTAGACAGCAACAAAATTTTTATATTTTTGTCTCTATGCCAATACAATACTTTGGAAATTAAACAATCAACGGGCAAATCAAGCGTGGACTTAAAGCTTTAATTTAAGGAGCTAAACAAAATATATGAGACATTTAGGAACTGCAACATATATTTTATACACAGGCCTCTAAATTCAGGGCCTCACGTACCAAGTTTGTTGTGGCCATTCAACAACACACTTCATGGGAATTTGTCTTGCTGTGCTCACATACACCACAAGACACATCCAACAACACACAGCACAGCACAACATTATACAAAATCCAAGTTCATGTAACAGATTAACCCATAACAGTAGTGCGATGTATCAGTATAGGTGTACCTAGCTTTAAAGTGCTTTTTAGTGCAGTGAGCAATAGTCCATAAAGGTACAGTTAATAGTGCAAATGCATGATAAATATGCATAAGTTTCAGTACACAATAGCCTAACTTCTTACACACCAGAATAAATCCAGCTGCTTTTGTTTTCTGTTTCTTGACAGTGTATCACTGTACCTGTGTTTTACAGGTGATACTGTATATGCTTCTGAACCTTTATGTTAGTCTAGTCCGGCCCTTCTATTGATGACAGCGATAAATGATTTGGACTTTGTAGTGAACCCTCTGTATTCACTTCAGTGAAGCCTTCTCTTTAATGTAAGCTTGGACAGCAGCATGCCTCGCTTCTGGAGACTGTTATGCAGTCGACTGAATGTTGTAAGGACGTTTTTCTTTACCATTTAAAGAATCATCTATGACTTCCATAGAAGTCAAAGCCTTTTCATGTTGCTACCCTCACCGGAACATTATTTTTCTCAAAATATATCCAACTACTGATTTGGTCCAGTCACTGATTTGGTCTGCATTTGCTTCATTTCTGCACCTTGTAAGGACAGCCTATTTCCCTTCCACTGAAAGCTCCTTTGACTGCATGTTGCAGCTTCACAGCAAAACATTTCAAACTTCTCAGATCTGACACACGGAATCAACCGTAAACTTGTTTAATTTAGGAAGAAATTAGGAAGGCGTAGCCCACACTTGTCCATGAAACAGCTTTTGAGTCAATTGTGGAATTGCTTATCGAGTCTGCACTTTGAGCAGATGTTTTACAAAATATAACTCCAATCCGTCAGAGTCTAAATATGTGTGGGCCTAACTGTAACTAAAATGCAGTTATTCTGCTCCACAACAGCCAATCCTTCAACACAAACCTATTGCTACATACAGTATTCTGACATTACATACAAATTCATTACATACCAATCATTTCCTGCACTAACTAAAAAAACGATCAAGATTAATCGATTAAGGAAAATAACCACTGCAGTCCCTAACTACTTCGCTTGGCTACAGTGGTACAAAGATCTCCGTCTTTAAGCGACATAAAGACCAACCTGTGCACCGCTGTGCGTCAAGTGAACAACACAGGTAAACGAAAAGTGCTACTTAGTTTTCTAACTCCTCAACAGACTTGTCTTCTGCTCAGCCATAACAGTGACTCTAAAACAATTAAAATGTAACATGGCCTAAGTACTAATTTAATGAATAATAGGCAGCTATGGTAACGCGATAAAATAAGCTATATTAATGTGTGCTGTGCGGTTTATTAACAAGGACATTAACAAGGGTATGACGGGTCTTTGCCACTCCAGGAGGCCACAGGGAGAAAAGTCATTTTCTGTTTGGAACAGCGGGAAAAGCAGCATTTTACTTCACAGCTTTTGTATCAGGACACACCACAAAGAAGTCCGGAGAAATTAAGATTCAAGGAGTTAACGTTACCTGAATAACTCGAGCCGTGGGAGCTGCCATTTTGGAGCTGACTTTGCTCCCCATGACGACCTCTCGGGTTTACTTCCGGGTTGAAGTCGCGGGGAAGAAAACACACCGAAAATCCCCCAGAGGATGGCGCTGCTGTCACTATAAACAGTGAGGTCCTGCGGATATTATAACAGTTAAGATAATGTGAAAGCAAGTGTAGACGAATAGGAATAGGAACAGATGATGCGGGACGAGTGCTTAGCCTTTAGGTAAGATTCAGAACTTAACGTGCATTTTGAGTGGAAGGTGTGCATTAAAATTGAAGCCACAGTTTATGAGCTACAGCTTACCTATAGCTGTGTATTTTGCCCTCTGTCTACTATGGCAGGTAGCCGGCAAATGTGTTGTCAGCGGCTGTCCTGTTAGATGTTTGCCATATTACATCCTTCTATTAGCCTCCCTCTGTAAGCAAAAAAATTAAATAAAATCAAACCTGTACATCTAAAAGCCTTCAGCCCGTTTATAAAGTAAAACCAGTCGATCTCCGGAAAGGTTTAGAAGCCCATTACTCTCACAAAGCGATAACAATGACTGAATATTGTCGTGTGATAAGGGAAATGTCAATACAAGGACCCTGCTAGGTAACGCAAAAATATCTCTCTTTAATTTCACCCCTTTAAAAAAAGCCGGATAACCTCGTCACGTCGGCAAAGCTCGTCCAGTCCATAAACGCGATAAGCAGCAGAGCTCCTTTATTTGTGAAGATGTGCCACCAGCAGTAATATCGCCCCCCCCCATTCCTGCGTTGCACACACTGTAATATTTACAGTATAAATAGATATGATACACCGAATGCACAACAAAAATAAAATACTGTGCAGTTATCTATTTAATATTAATAATAAGTTCCTGAATATTTGGGGCTCACAAGTGAGGAAAAAACAGCAGAGGTTGGATATGTTTTTTTTCTTTGTCATTTTCAAACTGCTGCGGCCTCATAGTTAAGGTCTCCGTACAATTTTTTATTTTTAAAATGTAACCTATTAACATCTTTCATTAGGGGCTTCTTGGACAAATACATGCGAATGCTATTAAAACGCCAGACCTCTGATTTACAACACAGACTTTCTGGTGAAAGTATTATATTAAAAGCAAAGAGAGATTAACTAATTGTGTTTCATGTTATTCTGCTCAATTTCGACAACACAGCACAGCTCAGAAACACTGCTTATGACCGGAGATTTCATTTACGCTACATGAGAGCGCATTCACCTCCAAAACACAGTAGTTGCCAATGGGATTAGGGTTTGAGAAATTTTGGTGGTTATTCCTTTCCCAGAAGTTTTGTATTGGTGGACAGAGGCAGAACGCATAAAGGTGGTCATCACTTGTGTTAAGTGTACAGTGTGTGCAAACATCTCAGTTCCTTAACAGCACAAATATATTCCACACTGTCAAGTGATTCTACTTTCTGCCTTATCCAGGCAGGCAACAGTAAAAAAAATTTTAAAAAAAATTTAAATTTTTTATATATATATATATATATATATATATATATATATATATATATATATATATAAGAGAATAACACAGTCTCAGCCTATTTTCTAAATGAGCTTTGCAAAATGGGCAATATGGCAACAGCTTTAGTTTTGGGTTTCTGCATTGCACAGTTCTCTACAGTCTTGTAGGCTAAAATTTAATGACTAAACATAAGCCATAAAAGCTATGTCCAATACTTAAAACAGTGTGTGAGAAAAAAAAAGAAAGAAAAAATAGTTTCTAATCCTTTCTGGCATGTTCTTAAATCATATTGTGCAGACTACAGAAATATACTCAGATGTTCTTTTGGTAAACATTAACTCTGCTTTGAGTGTCAGCCCTACAGTTAATCAGAGAGTTCAGTGTCTTTTCTCATCACAAGAATAAATAATGCAAATCATAATCACTACTGCTACAAATCCCACTAATATAAGTCTTATTATGTAATACCACTTCTTATAGTGCTGAAACATTGCTCTATTACATCACATTTAACTCTAAATATTCTTTCTAGTGCTGATAGAGATAAAAAATATAGCCACCCTTGCACCCCCACCACCACCCGCCACCACCACCGCCACCCAACCACAGAAAGAAACTGCAACCAAACAAACCATTTATATTTTATCTATTTTATTAGATGTTATTTTATTATTAAACAAACTAATCCAGGGTTGGAGAAACCAAAATGGTCACTGTCTTAGCAGGGGCCAACTCTTATCTTTCAGACACCAGGTTTGGCCCCAGGTTTACAATCTATAGATACACAGAGCAGTGCTAATGTCAATATCAACAACTGGTGCTGTGTTTGTTAGGTGAAGCACTGTAGCTCTGAACTAGTAGCTGTTCGACTTGTGTCAGCTGCTGAGTCTGAAACAGACCGACTGGCTCAGTGGGTCTTTGATTTGTCAAACAGCTGTTTGAGTTCTTCTTTAGAAGTGGCCTCTTTCTGTTGCATGAGATCGGTGTGGCCCTTGGTGACACCCCAAGAATCGGGGACAGACATGGAGGGACACTGGGGACGACCGGAAGCTGGCTTCAGGTTCTCCCAGTATTCACGTCGGGCTCTAAAAGACAACAGACAAATAATAAAAAAAGCAAAAGAAGAATAATCAATTTAGTTAGTGCTTACAGATAATAAAGTCCCAAGCTCACATTTTACAAAGTATTTTTATGGTGTTTGCTGTCAGATTAACATCAATAGTTGCTTCTGTTCTGACCTGGCTCTGACCCAAGGCTTGGTGTGCATTTCCAGACCAGCACCCCAGGAGCCATGTTTCTCTGATGCAGCTGGAAGGAAGCCTCTCTCAGGAGCCAGTTCCTCTGCCACAGCCCTGATGTGATAGGGCTCAAATCCACAGCAGCCGCCAATGTAGCGAATGCCAGCATTGTAAGCTTCTCTGGCATACTTGTGCATGTCCCAGCGAGTCAGAATCCTGGGCTCCAGACCTGACAGAAAAAAAAGCACATTTAAATTACAGTTTTGTGGTTTGTGGTGAAAACTTGCACTTCAGTGTTGGCTGCAGTTGGAATGACAGATTTACTGTATAATACAGGACAGTGTTTTATTACCGAAGGGGAACTCTGGCAGGTCAATGAATCCCTGACGGTTGCAGTCAGGAGTGTGGTATGCCAGGGGCTGCACCATGTAGTGAGCCTTCAGTCCAGCCTTCTCCACTCCCTCCTTCATCAGTTTGACAGTCTCCACACAGGTCATGGGGTCAAAGTGGCAGTTGACTCCCACAATCTGGGCACCTGTAGCAAAAACACAACATGAACAGTGTTAGAGTGTGAGAAAGTACATGACTATCTCGAAACCAACCGTGGTTTGCAGTTGTGGTCATGAGGTCCTCAAGTGTATTTTTTGTTTGTTTGTTTGTTTTTAATGGGAACATTTTTGTGCATGTGACTGAACAAAATAACTACTAGCCTCTGTTGTGGCCTGTGCAGGATCATCCCAGGAAAAAGAAAAAAAAAACCCTAAAAGAAGTAAATCAAGAACATGTATCATATCTCATTTTTATCGCTTACAGAGGCCTTTGCCATCAAAACTTCCTAGTTAAACAAAGGAGGACAGTTTAGGTTATTACATTTAAAACTGAATGTGTTTTTCTGTGCGGTAAATCACTGCTGGCCCAATAGTTGCTCACTCTTATCATCTATTTACCACGTGCAAGTACACCATGAGACCTTAAATGTCACCCTCTGCTGATTAAAAGTTTTGAACTTTTTTAGTTTCTGATAAAGCTCATGAGAAGACTGTTATTCTTTTCTGCTGAGCAATCAAAGATCGCTGCACCCACCGGCTTTGACCAACCTGACCGCGCACTCTCCAGCTGGCACACCATGCATGTCGCCCTTTGGTCCAATACACAGAGAAGCGGCGACCGGCTTCCCTGTCTCCTTCAGCACCTCCACAGCCCACACGGCTTCTTCAACATGCTCAAAGTACTGAACGACAGAGGCAGTAACACTCAAACTGTATTCCTCTCAACAAATAAGAAATATTCAAAAGAATCCTCCAGAAAGTTATTACTTTTTTAAACTGGCAAAACATTCAGTGTATCTACCTCAGCAATCAGGAAGTCCACATTTTTCTTGATGAACACATCCAACTGTTTTCTGAAGATGGCCTTCACATCTGACTCGCTCTTGCCGCTCAGATAGGATGGAGTTTGGGACACTCCTCCAGCAACAACACCATCCCCCTCATTGGCAACCTCACGGGCTAAATCACAGGCAGCCTCATTGATCTGAGCTCCCTGCAGAAAGAAGCATATTATGGTGAAAAATGCTAATAATCAAACAGACAATTCAAATACACACATTAAGGAAGATTTCTGTTTCGATAAAGAGTGAAACTTGTTGTAATTTCCCTTTTAACTTACAGTCAGTTTGATGTTGTTGCCTCTGTTCTCAAGTTTGTCATCACTGGCATAGAAGGTGAAGGTCTGCATGACATTGGACCCAGCTCTCAGGAACTCCCTGTGCAGCTGTCGCACTGAAAATTGAGGTTGCATCATAAAACAAACGCTGCGCTAAAGTAATCTAAAATGTAACACACAATGAAAAGTATTTCAAGAGAGCCCCTGCAAAGGATAATGAAAACCCCATTTTAAGATGTTATGGAGTACCAGTTTTGGTACAGCAGTCTGCCCTCACCTGCTTCAGGGTACTGTACAGCAGCTTCAGGGGTCCAGGGACCGGCCTTCACATAGCCTCTCTTCTCGAGGGCAAACACAAAGCCTCCATCGCCAATCACCACCTCCCCAGCGTTAAGCCGCTCCAAGATTCCCTGTGATATTAATCAGTGTGAACTTGGAACAATACCAATAACCGAGTCGTTAAGCTGCAAATGTCATCATGAAGCAGTCACGTTAAGTGTTAATATAAGGTGATTGCTTAATAAAGAAAACATTTATTGTAATACCATATTAATGAAATCTTATTTTTAAATGAGAAAATTAAGTATTATTTCATTAATTATGTGCTAATTTGCATAAATCCCTGCTACACATGGAATACATTATATTTAGTCTAGCAATAGAAGCAAAATAGGCCAAAATATTAAAACTGACCAGTGCATAATATAAATATAAATGTGCCTGCAGTGTGGCACCCTAAGTTAATCCTTTTAAACTACCCTTACTTTTTAAACAAATTAAGAATGGAATAAATAAAATGAGCTTCACTGGTCTTACTATCTGTCTCTATTAAATGGGTTCAGTGGTCTGAGAAATTTGACCTGACATGTCAGTTGTGCAGAAGATGCATTCAGATTACTACAGCTACTCTGCTCAGAATACACGCCACTCCAAAAGACAACCATAAACACACAGTATGACACCCAGCTTCACAACCCTTCCCCCAGATTTAGCTTACAGCGTGGGATGGGAGCAGAAAGCTCAGACACAAATATCAGCCTTACTTTGGAGCTTTAGTGTCACACATATGATTACTTTTGGAATTTCATAGAACTATCACTGTATTTTCTGATATTTAGATTTTCTGTGGAACTCTTCTGACAGCATAGCGCACCTCTGGACAAAAGTCCACACATACCTTCTTTGCTGGTGCCATAATCTCGCAGCTGTGTGGACCCCTGACTGCTCAGACCTTGAGATGCTGAAGCAACACTAATGTGAGGCAGAGGGCCAGATTAAATCTCTCTGAAGAAGGGGAGGGTCTAAGGAAGAGCTGCTCTGATTGGCAAGGGAAAGGTTACGTAACTTCTATGTTTTTACCCTCCCCTCTTTAACTGAATGAGAGTATTGTGAATGTGCCATACTAGTTTGGTCCGGATGGTTCTTGGTGTTGTTGCTGGACTCCCTCATAGTTTTGGGGTTTCAGGTTTTAACCTGATCACAGACAGTCATTAAGAAATAAATTAAATACTAGATCCCTTCACATATCCCTGCATGGGTGAAATTTGTAATGCATATTTTGGAGTAGTTTGTGTTTGTTGGAGCAGTCCAAGCACATGTTCCACACAGACAACACAAAGCTGTAAATAAAGTAACAAACTCATGCTTATTGTTTTGGGGTTTGCAATTTAACAGTCCACAATTGGAGCATTGCAAGTGTTTTTCATTACCAAACTGAACTGGAAAAGACCTCACTCATCCCCTCCCGTGTCCCTCTCTTGTTGACTGACTGGAGGGAGGGGTGCATTGATTTTCTTTATAATCTCACTCTCATGCAGAAGACCTGGCCTTCTACTGCATCTCCAGCACATACTTTATTTCCTGGGTGGTGTTGGCCTCTTTGCGCTGCAGCAGGTCAGCATCACCCTTGGGCACACCCCAGCCTCCTGGTGTAGACATGGATGCACACTTAGGACGATCAGACGCAGGCAAAAACTTGTTTGTGTATTCGCAGTGGGACCTAGAGGAGAAAAGTGCAGTTAAGGTGACTTATTTTATCACTAAAAAAGATCTCTGATCTAACAGGTGTTAACCCTCTTTTGGAGGACAGTTCCTCTGCCACAGTCCTTATGTTATAGGCCACAGCATCCACCAATGAATTGGATGCCAGTCTTGTATGCCTCTCTGGCATAGTTATGCGTGTCCCAGTGGGTTAGGATCCTGGCTCTAGGGCTTAGAAGAGAGGGAAAAGAGGATGTGAAAAGATGCCCACTCCAAGATAGCCATTTGTTTTCTGCCTGCACTGTGTAGTGAGCCTTCTCCCACCCCTTCCTTCATCATTTTGACAGCTTCCACGCAGGTCATTGGGTCAAAGTGCCAGTTGACTCCCACAATCTGGGCACCTGCAAAACAAGAGGAACTTTACTTCATCAGCCTGATGGCACATTTTTGCAGGTCCCTCTGGTCCACTGCACAGAGAAGCAGGTACAGGCTTTCAACTGGCTTTTATTTGCTCCGCTAATAATTTATGCCCCTTTTACAAGACTTAATCAGACATGAATCACCTCAGCAATGCGGAAATTGATGCATTTCTTCACAAACACTACCAGCTGTTTCTTGAAGATGACTTTCACTTCTGTCTCACTCTTGCAGCTGAGGTAGGGTGGAATCTGACACACTCCACCTTCACTGGCTACTTCTCTTGTCAGGTCACAGGCAGCCTAATTGATTTGTGCTTCTGAGAGAAGGCAGGTGATGAATTTGTTAATGATGCAAATTTAGAATTTATAAGATTTTGCATTGTTGGGGACTCACAGTCAGTTTCAGTGTCTGCTCCCTATTCTTCACTTTGTCATCGCTGGCGTATAATGTAAATGCCTGCATAACATTAGCTCTTGCTCTCTGGACCTCCATGCGCTCCTGTCAAACAGGCAAAAACATAGTTGTTATGTTAAAGTTAAATCATTTGTGAGTTTAGGTTTGGATGCATAGGGGATTTAGGATGTAGGGGGGGTGGCTATCTTACTGGCGTCTGGGTTTGATAGCAGCCTCGAGTGTCCATGGCCCAGCCTTCACATACCCCCTCTTCTCCAGAGCAAAGACAAATCCACCACTTCGCCAGCATTGAGACATTCAAGGATACCCTGTGGAAGCAGCGAGATCAATGGACACACTGTGGGCTACACTCAGTGGATAAAATAATGAGAGTTCATGAGAATATGCAAAGATGATGTCATATATATTGTACTGTGGAGCAACGGTAAGTTATTTCTGTGTCTTTTCTGATTTTGTATGTGTTACTGTGTGAGGAGTTGCTGTTAAAGTACAAAGGTGCAGAGATAAAAGCCACTCCAGTTTGGCCATTAAACAGATCACATGCTTGCACACATGAAACATGCACTGGCAACACCACAGTCCGCTGACTAACAGTGCATGTTACACTTTACTGTTAAAGTACAGTACCAGTCAATTGGTACTGTAAGTATTGTGATGTAATGATCTTGCAATATCTTTGTTGTCTGATGAGTAGCATATCAACACAGAGTGGAACATAGCTTGTAGAGGGATTCTTTTACCTTCTTAACAGGTGCCGTCTTTCCCTTTTCAGCTGCAGCACAAATCACTTTGTAACATCAAACCCCTCTTTAGGCCTGAATAGCGCATTAAAATCCCTCATCGTGCTTTTAATACTGTTGCAGGTCTTGAGGGGGGATATCACGTTTGAGCCAAATTCATGCCAAGTTACCTCATGTTTGTTTGGAAATTGCATAACAAAAGTCAACAAAATCAGTTCAGGTAAGACGTTAGAAAGGGAAATCTGCCTGTATAATGATTATAACAGCAGGCTAACCTTAACATTAACTTACTACCAAGGCACTTTTTTTTCCCCTTAAAACATAATTTCAAAAATTCTGCATCACAGTAACGTGTAACATGTAAAGAGAAGACAGAGTCTGCCTTGTCATGTAACCGCATGCGCTGTGCTGTCTTTCTGCTTTTGACATAATTTTTTTTAGGGTTTATCCTGAGTGTGCAAATGCATTTACTGCAAAGAGTGTATACATGTGTTTGTGTCCTGAAACATTCTAGCTTTGGGAAATTATACAGTTAGTCTGTCCTTGCTGTTGGAAGCTTCTGCTCCGGACCAAAGACATGAACTTGTGCACATTTGCACATTTATTCATGTTGAGGCTATAAGACTAGCAGTGTTTGCAGCTCAATTAAGTCCTTCACACTGTTTTAACCAGAGCCTTCTTTGACCATGCACTGGCATTAGTGCAGATTTACAACCACTGCCAACACCTCATTTTCTTCACACATTATTTTTCTGTGTTATGCACACAGATATGGAGACATTGACCTTCAGCAGTGTGGTGGTGTCATGCTGTCAGAGCTGGGTCTATCCAGTTTTAGGAGGAATGTTACAGAGAGGCCTCCCAAAAGGTTTATCAACAGAGTCAAAGTTCAGAGAACCCCCTCCAATCTATATAGTTCATAGGATTTCATCAGCTCGTATTCGAGCACTGATCACATTTTTCTCTGCACTACACACTTATTAAAATTAATTCTGGCACCTATCTGCAGAACAACTGTGCATTTTAAAGTAACCCATTTTCCTCATTGGTTCCCACTTAATTCTGTGCTACAATCAAAGGACTATATTTATGGAAACTTTTTAGAGGTGATACCACATTTTTCCAAAGAATAGATTTTTGCTGGATTTGGGAAGAATGTGTACTAAAGGATGCAAATAAATGAATGAATAACTATGACTACATACCACCCCATTAATCATCAGACAGAAGCTAATTTCTCCCTCTTAGTCATCTTATTTATACTGGTTATAGTTAGAAAGGACCAGACTGTTTACCACAAGGTGCAGTAGTTTCACTTGCAAAGACAACACCAAAATGAACCCTCTGTACTTCTTCTCTCAAACAGAAGTCTTTACAGGTACACTTTTATTGAACCTTTGTTCACACACATTTATTTATGTAGATTTGTGTCTAATGGCAGAAATAAATCCAGTGTGCTACTACGATACGCATCCAGGCAGCAGATCTCCGAAGGTGGAAGCTTTAAATTTTGAGGTACACCAGAACGAATACTGCTTACTGTACCCACTGCCCATATTACACATTGCTTGAAGAACCAAAGAAACTTGGAATAATTATAAAAAAGCTATGCAATCACCTGATTTTTCACATCTTATTTTTTCAGCTACTCCTTATTAATTAAGGGGCATCTGCTCTCTTCGCTTTCTTCTTTTCTCATCCCATCCAAGAAGGGTTACATCAGCTACATCAAGCTTTACAAGCAATGATTTTTATAATAAATATCTACAATATCCAGTTTCTTCTGTATCATTCCCGCTATTCCAGTCAGACACTGACCAGCAGTTGGACTGAATAACATTGTCCTCTCGTAACCACAACTAGTTCTTGCAGGTTGAGGCTGGAACTGAGCTCATTCATGCAGGTTAAGTGACCAAAGGCTGAGGGTGAAAGAGGGACCGGGAACTGATTGGTGAGTGGAGGGGAGAAACTCTTTACAGCTGACTTTGAGGTGAATGGGTTCAGAGGTGAGGAGTGGAAGAGAGTCTGAAGTGAGGAAAATAAGTCCATATTTGATGTATGAGCGCTGAGGAAGTGAATGATTTTGGTGATGATTTGGGGTCACGCTGATAAAACTGTGGTTAACTATTGACTCCTGACAAACTGATAAAGTGTCAAACTTGACACATGCTCATTTGGTCACGTGGCCACACAAATATAAAAAGAGAAAAGTTGGAAAAACACAGCAAAATTTTCCTTGAGATCATTGTTTGTCTTTTATAACACACTAGTGATAATTTTTTATTTTTCAGTATGCAACCACAAGTCATTTCACATTGATGTTTCTGCCAGTGTTTTCTGTGTTGCTTCACTTTCTTGTGTCCGATTATCGAGGGACTCCCCGCCTGTGCTGCTGCTTGTAACCCCCTCTTTACCTCCTCCCCCTCCTCTGCTCCAATCACAGCTCAAGCTGAAGAAGGCGTTCAGCTAAAATTGTCCTTCTTTGTGGAGAGGTGCATTGAGTCAGTCAAAGAAAATGAGGTCAAAAAAAGAGGTCACCATGTGACCTAATAAACTCACTCTAGTTTTTGTAGGCTTCTTTCTTATCTTTTTTTTTTAATGTTGAATAACTTTGAATGAAATCTCGTTTAGATTTTTTTTTTAAATTTAACAACAAAAAAAGTGGTACTCATTCTACAACGTAACACTACATTCAGACACAAGAGGGCAAGATAGGACCCTTTTGTTGGTGAGAACAGTGCCTCTGATTCAGACACAAGAGGCCACTCAGTGGTTTACTGCATATTAGAAAGATGTGATTGTTATATTTTACAGATGAAATTCTCAGGATGTTTTGGATGAATTTTCTTTCTTTCTTTTGAAAATGCTGACATTGTTTCTT
>JAMQGT020003028.1:0-10306 GCA_024447675.2 Pterophyllum scalare | reverse complement strand
TGCTGCTGACAATCAGGCTCTCATTGGAGGAAATCTCAGCGCAGGGAGCTCAAGACGAGATTCTGCAGCCAGCGGCAATCCCATATCCCCACAGTCTGGGACTGAACTCTATCCCCCAAGATGACAACGCTTGCCTCCACTGAGCGGGTTTATCAGAGACTACATCAGAATGACCTAGCTGCAGTTCTGACCTCAACCCCACTGAACACTGTGGGATCAGCATGAGGAGGAGGTGCCAGGCTGCTGTGGCTGTGTGTGGGTCTTCCACATGCTGCCTGAGGCCCATGTTTGTTACATGAATAAAATGTTAAACTGCCAATATGTCTTGTTTCTTCAGACTTCAAGCATCCAATCCAATAAACATCACCAGAAAAGAGTCAGTAGCAGAATCAGCTGTTTGGCAGAGAAGATTTGGCAAGTTTGTCATGGGTGCAGCCCACACACTCAACTCTGCTGCTCGACCCACACATTCACCTCTGCTGCTCGACCCACAAATGCATTTTCCTTACAAACGTGGCTCAATTTATTTTATTTATTGCCATTACAACAACGAGATAACTGGCCAAACACAAAATTCTTCAGTTTTTGTGCTCTCTCTCTCTCTCTCTCACTGTATATCATGCTAAAAAGCCAGTTCCTCCACATGCACTAACACAACTAGAACGAAATCAATGCCTGTTAATTAGTGTTTAGCTTTGTCATTCGGTCTTGGTGAGAACTACGTTATTTATCGGGAGAGTGGTTGAATGAATCCTTACTGATAGAGTCTTTCCCTCATTTTTAATTATTTGTAAAATGCTGCTGTCACACAGTGACTGACTGTAGCCTTTTTCTAACCTGGCTCAGGTCAAACTGGCTTAACTGGCCCAGAGTCTTCTGTTGCTTGTGTTTTATCCAGCTCTCTCCTGGAAATGCATCAGTACCAGTGAGGTGACGGGATTTTGATCTAGGAGACAGAAGAGAGAGAAAAAAAAGTTGTTTTCTACAGTAGCAGGAGAACACTGTGAAAGGAAGTGGGATTGTGAAATTGCTGGAAGATGTGATTATGTACAAAAGTGAAAGAAAATGTTTTTTAACCCTCTGGGGTTTTCAGAATAAAACAAAAACAGCTTTATGAATGGAACTGAACTTCGGTGTGGGATTTCTGTTAGAGAATGAAGGTTTGTTTTACCGAGTGTTGCTGGTGTTTGTGAAGTCCTCATCGCTGTCTGTTGATTCGCCTTTCCTCCTGCTAATCCAACCTCGCAGCGGTCTTATAAAATTAAAGCAGAAAGTATGCCATCGATACTTGTATATCACTACACAGAAGCTAAATTACATTTTCACATATAAGTGAGGCAATCACAAACGAGAAGCAACATTTTATTTAGACAGCTCAGAAGTTTTGACAGGTAACAGGGATGTGGTCTCTGGATCATCTGGACCATTGGTTGGCCAATCAGCACTCATCTGACCAAATTATAAACAGAAGGCTAACTTATATAGGTTAGGATGGGACCTATACAGGGCACGTACAGATTGAGGGTTTTTAGTGTGAATATATCAGAATTTCCATATTTTAGTGTTGGGTCTATCATTTGAATCTTCAGCTGTGTTTTCAGAGCCTGAAGAGCAAATTGCCTCTTCGAGCTGTGATTTCAGAGCAGCTGCTATTTTTGATCCCATTCTGTCTCCATGCACTTGTTCGTCTGCAGTGTCTGCTAGATCTCCAACACCGTGCCTCGTCAATTTGATTTCTTTTATGGAGAAGGGGACAAAACTGCCGGGAACCAAATCTGGAGAGTAGCACAGGTGGTGAGTGAAGATAAAGACCCTTTTGTAGCCTCAAAACGCTCAATGCTCCATGTACACATGATGGCATGCATCTCAGTTCATGCTGGTTCCACTGAATATTGTGACTCAGATGCCTCAGGATGTGAAATCACAGCTTCACACTGAGACCCTGACCCAGGGGAGTCCACAAACCTGTGAATGATCTCACCTCATACGACTATGGACAGAAAAATGCTGGTGACCTCTGAGCCTGTTGTCTTCATTTCAGTAGAAAATAACTAAGTTCAATGGATTAAAATGCTGACTACTAGCTTTGTATGTTGAGTTTTCATTACTTGAGGATGGTAATGTTGAAAAGAAAGCAAACATATGTGTCTTGTTTTAACTGAAAGGTATTAATGGATAATGGTATAATAAAATATTACATACAGTTTTCTACAAACAAACCTTATAAATGGAATGGCCATGAAAAACCTGTTTGGGGCAAGTCCAAGTTTAGACTTTGGGGTCATGTCATTCCTGTGACAGGGCAGCTTCTCAATAGGAAACCATTCAATGTTCTATAAGAAAAGCAAAAAAGAAAGCAAAAGTTTATATTTTAAACATTTCTGTCAGCCACCGTACACTGATCAGATTTACTAGGTAGGGTGAATTATTAGATCCCACAAATGCAAAAGATTTGAGTGGAAATGTGAGCCGATGGGAATGGAAGGTTTTTCTAATTTGTCACCACACTAATGATCAGTGCACTGTATCAAAAGCAGTGCAAATTATCAGGAATGTCAGACTTGATAAAGGTGAATGCATGAGTGGTTTGTCACTTTTGATTTGACAAAAATAATATACCTCTCCATGAATCGCCACATTATCGTGGTG
This sequence comes from Pterophyllum scalare, assembly GCA_024447675.2. Lineage (NCBI taxonomy): Eukaryota > Metazoa > Chordata > Actinopteri > Cichliformes > Cichlidae > Pterophyllum > Pterophyllum scalare. Next base: position 7,657 of record JAMQGT020003028.1, on the reverse strand, counting down.
GAGGGGTATGTGTGGCCCAGCGAACCCAGGGGCTATATTGTCTGGGGGCTTCGCCCCCTGGTAGGGTCTCCCAAGGCAAACTGGTACTGGGTGAAGGACCAGATGAAGAGTGATTAAAATGATCCTTATGACGGTTTACCCTGCTGGGATAGGGGTCGGGTGCAAGGCATGTCGTGCAGCGGCCAAGAGTGGAGGCCCCGGCGGACCGATCCCCAGCTACTGAGGCTGGCGTTTGGGACAAGGATCATCACCTCTCCAGTGGGGAAAGAGCTTGAGTTACTGTATGAGGTCAAGAGATACCAGCTGGATACAGCTGGGCTCACCTCAACACCTGGGCTGTGGAACCAGTCTCCTGGAGAGGGGCTGAACTCTGCTCCAGTTTTAAATTGCCCTTGGTGAGAGGCAGGAGTAGGTATTCTTGTATGCAATACAACCAGCGACAAAATAACTATGTTCATGCCTTTTTTATCACTAAATTTTCAATGATTTTTATCCTCGTTTTTAATGACGGGAGGCTTTGGTCTACTTCAATTAATAAATCTGGACCCAAGTGTAATAAAAAATGTATTAAAGATTTTACCCTTATCTCTTTTCTAGTTTTGGGGTTGAACTTTGTATCCTTAGACACTCCTGGTATGATGTAGAGCCGCACCAGCTGGTCAGTGATTTTCTGCTCTATGTACGCATCCTTGCAGATGCGATTTTTGATGTCAAAGCCCGTCTCCTCTAACACCTGGAAAGCAACCGACATCATCAAATACAAACTAAAAGCTTTATAAGATACATGACATGATCAAAGAATTGTGTGGCTTACTTCACGAACTGCACAGTCATATGGTGCTTCATCCTCATTAACCTTCCCCTTTGGAAAGCCCCAGCCAGATTTTGCAAGGTAGCCCTGAACAAGCAGTACCTGAAAACAAAAGAAAACCCAGCTAGCTGAAGCACATCGGATGGTTTCATTCACTAACCATGGGAACATGGAAGCTGACATCATATTTGCAGGGGGATAATGAATATGAAAATCAAAAGAATTTATAATAAATCTTTTTTAAAATGGTGTGGGGCTGTTTTTCAGGAGTTGGGCTCAAATGAACTCTTAATGCTTCAGCATACCAAGAGATTTTGGACAGTTTGATGCTCCCAGCTTTGTGGGAACAGTTTGGGGATGGCCCCTTCCTGTTCCAACATGACTGCACAGCAGTGCACAGAGAGCCAGTTTGGTGTGGAAGAACTTGACTGGCCTGCACAGAGTCCTGACCTCAACCCAATAGAACACCTTTGGGATGGATTAGAGCGGAGACTGTGAGCCAGGCCTTCTCTCCAACATCAGTGTCTGACCATACAGATGTGCTTCTGGAAGAATGGTCAGAAATTCCCATAAACACTCCTAGGCTTGTGGAAAGCCTTCCCAGAGGAGCTGAAGCCTTATTAGCTGCAGAGGGTGGGCCGACATATTAAACCCTATGCATTAAGAATGGGATGTCACTCAAGTTCATATGCTTGTGAAGCCAGACAAGCAAATACTTTTGGCATTATAGTGTACATATACTACCACAGTGGATTTCAAATCTATCAATTAAGGTGTGACTGAAGTGCAAACTTTCAGCTTTAATTCAAGAAATTCAACAAAACTATTATATTAATTGTTTACAAACTACTTTCTTAAATATAGTCCCTAATTTCATTATTCCATGACACATTAATGAGATCAAAGGTCTGGAGTTGTTTCCAACTGAACTTGGATTTGGGAGCTGTGCACTGGAACTCTCAATACAAAGTCCAAAGAGATGTGAAGTAAAGAAGGCCATCATCAGAAGACTATCAGTCTGGTATGCTCATAAAAAGAAGGAGTGCAGTGGGCAGCTCATCAGTTTATATTCGTTGTGTTTTCTTTGCTCTTTTTAAACGTACTTTAAGAAGTTTGCAGTGCAGTAAAAATCAGATCAGGGCCGCGTGACAGATGTTTGATTACACAAACATTATGTGGGAGCAGGTCACGGATAACAGCTATCAATTTTGCAAATAACTGGACGTGAATAACTCGAGCATATTGTATGTTACAGTATTCTAGATAACAAGGCGGCTCATTCCCTTTTCTCTTGACAATATTTTTTTAAAGCTATCACACATTCTGGGGTCAACTTGAAAGAAAGGCAAATATAAAATGTGAAAGTGAGGTCAGAGGTCAAATGTGGCATGCTATTTGGATGCAAATTATAATGTGACATTTAGAATCTCCATATAACAGTATCATTTCCTAAATTTTGCCAATCCAAACAAAGGCAGGAGAATTTTAAGGATTGTTTTAAAGATAAGATGATTCATAAAAGTTTGACCTTATTTGACCTTGAAGAAGAGGTCAGAGGTCCAAGGTAACATGATATTTAGAATACCCATATACGATTCCCCTCCAAAGGTATTGGAACAATGAGCCCTAGCCCCTTTTTTTTCCCTGTAGACTGAAAACATTTGGGTTTGACATAAAAAATAAATATATAAAAATAAATGAGACCACTAATTAGCAAGAAGAACAGGAAGGCCAGGCTGGAATTTGCCAAGAAGCACAGAGACAAGCCTCAGAAATCCTGGCACAAAGTTTTATGGACTGATGAGACAAATATTAACCTTTACTGAAGACACAGAAAGGCTAAAGTTTGGAGAAAGAAAGGATCCACTTATGATCCCAAATGAGCTCATCTGTGAAACACAGTGGAGATAACGTCATGGCTTGGGCTGCATGGCTTCTTCTGGGATAGGCTCATTAATCTTCATTGATGATGTCACACATGATGGCAGCAGTACAATGAACTACAGCAACATTTTGTCTGTCAATTTAGAGAAAGATGCAACCAAACTGATTGGGAGATCCTTGATCATACAGCAATATAATGGCCCCAAACACACTGCCAACACTACAAGGGAGTTCATCAGGGACAGGAAGTGGAAGGTTTTAGACTGGCCGAGTCAATCTCCAGACGTAAACCCTACAGAGCTTTTTAGCTGCTAAAGAGGAGACTGAAGGGAGTAACCCCCCAAAACAAACAACAACTGAAAGAGGCTGCAGAGAAAGCTGGAAAAGCATCACAAAAGAAGAATGCAAAAGTTTAGTGATGTCAGTGGGTCACAGGCTCGATGCAGCCATTGCAAGCAAAGGATTTGCAACTAAATATTAAGTCTTATTCACTTTAATCTATTTTATCTGTTCCAATACTTTTTCTCACAAGAGAAGTGGATGGGTTCAGACCAAAACTGCTATCTTCTGAACTGTGTTTCAGATCCAGAATACCTGGAATGTTGATCTTTTTGTCTCATATTGAATTGATTTTGACCACAAATCCAAATGTTTTCAGTCTAAAGCAGAAATAAAGGGACTGGCCTCACTGTTCCGATCACTTTGGAGGGGAATGTATCATTCCCTTTATGCCTTTTTGCTGCCAATACACACAATGGCATCAAGAAACATAATTTTAAACAGCTCTATAAAGCATTTTTACCACTTTGATCTTCAGATCAATCTATGGACATTGAAGGAGAGGTCAGAGGTCAAATATGATCTGAAATCTGTACATGGTACTTTTTATTTGTTGACACCACACTTATCAGAATTATAGTTTCTAAATTTCGATAATTTTTTCTGAGCATTCCCAGATTTCAACATACAAATACAATGTTGTAACTAATTAATATGATGGCCAAAACATAAGAACCATGTCCTTTAAAATTTGCAAAAGCATTCGCCGCCCCTGCAGCGTTTGAGTGTGGAACAACTCACGTTTTCAAGGGCTTCATCGAGAATGATTGCACCATAAGTGGGCACTCCCATCTTGTACTCCTTCCATTGCTCGAGAACTTTCTGCACATCTTCTCCATGAGGCAACAGAAATGGACAGTGATGGAACAGTTTGAAGCTGTCAAGAAAATAATCTTTAACACAAAATAACAAACAGCAACTACATCTGAGCTGAAGATGACCCTATGGGGATGCGTGTGGTGCATTTCTGGAATAGCATCACACATTAAAGAGAATAAATAAATAAAAACAACAGATATAAGGATATCAGCTTTGGCAAAGTCTCTTATCCCACAGTGAGGAGCTCCTGGAGTGTTTTGCATGCAGAAGTCCAGGTAGAACCAGTGGGCCAGCTCGATCTGGAAGCAAACTCGGATAGCATTGTCCCTTTCCTCACTGGGAATATGCAGGATGAACCGGCTGTGGAAACAAACACAGAGCAAACAGGATTAGGAGCAGATAATGTGTGTGGAACTTTTATGAGACTGTTATGTCAGAGTCTATGTGCTGTTTTTGTCCTGTTTCTTGATACTTTATATTGCAGTTTGTTGCATTTTTCAAGCTGATCCCGGGACGGGCGTTTAGTTTGACCAGATACCAACAAACTTTTTTTTAAACTTTATTTAAATCTTGTGAGCAACTCTGAACATTGGATATACAGTAACAGAACATTCCTTGACAGAGGGCCATTTCATTCATCCTTTTTTTGAGCATCTGGTTACATTAAGGGGTTAGGTAGATTCCAGTATTTAGTGACTTGAGTCCATCTTGAGAGAAATGTAGCCATGCTCATTTGCAGCGTTGCTGTGCATTTGTTTCAGTCTGTGCATCTACTGGATCAGTGTTAGCGATCATGCTTTCCTCCAGCTAACAGTTATGGTCTTCTTGGGAATCAATAGGACAATACAGAGAGTGTATCTGTGCGCTTGTCCTACAGTGTTCTAGTCCAAGTACAAATGCCACAGGATCCATGGGAATAACAATATCCACAGACACATGAATGATGCAGAATCTTTATAAAATGCTGAGACTAACAATCGGGTCCTTAAAATCTCACTGATTCTTCCAATCAAACTACTCATACCTTTGTGACTATTCATGCACATGCCCTCCCAGGCACTGTCCTCAATGGTCACATTTAATTCAAGCTCTTTCTTTTAAATTGGGGGTGTTTGATGTGTGCGATATGCTTCTTGGTTGGCAGATGGGTTTCAGTTACAGAAATAAAATATTGTTCAATAACTACTGGATCTCTGTTCAGGCCTCCCCACTCCCGGTGGCCTGGGTGTAGTGCCTTAGCTGTAGGTAGCGAAACAAATCCTTTGGGGAACGCGCAAACGAGCTTTGTAATCAGGCAAATGATTTTATTCCGCCAACCGTTGAAGTTATTGTCCTCGGGCCGTTACTGTTTGTATCCACGATCCTTCCACGATGGGTGGCAATTTAAGCTCCCAGAAACTTGCATAACTCGTGATGTAGTGCTCTACCCACGCTCCTTCCAAAGTGGTGGATTTCTGTTTGATGTATTGTGCATCCTATGGAGAAATATTCAAAGCACCATGCACAGAATGACCGTACACACAAACACCGACTGAGCTACAGAGATGCATGCCATGCGCAGTGGACCACACGGCTCTTGGTCTCGCACTCTTCTTTCATCAGATTACTGCTTAATCTATTGATCAGAACACTGTGATAAGAATTAAATCTGCGATGGGAAGCAAACAACAGCGTTAAAGGCCACCTCAAACCACCCAGTTACCTGCAGAGATCATCCAGAACGCCGGAGGGAATCTCCACTCTTTTTGTTTCCATGATAGTGCCCGACATCCCACCTGTCTCAGAGCAGCGAAGTACAAAAGCCACTAGAGTCGCAAACTACTCATCATTTTTATTTTACGTTCTCATTCTAACTCGATAGATAATCACCTTTACACAAACTACGGAAGGGCAGTTTATATCAACTACAAACTGGCGAGCTCCTCCGGATCTGATGCTTAGGATGCGTTCAAGTCACGTAGGACAGATGAAACAGTGGTTTCCGTTTTCGGTTTAGAGAAATCACGAGCACTAATTCAGCTGCATGACTGGTGCTGTAAGAAAAACAACTTGTTGTGTGTAGATGAAAAAAACTACACATTAAAATTAGACACGAAAATTATGCCCGATAAATTTGAGTTTAGTTACACTGAACGGTGAAATTTGTCTGGTCCTAGGTATATCGAGCTCTATATATCTGATCCATCAGAACAAGCTGAGTCTCAAAAGGATTACATACGCGAACGCAGTGTACAAATTAGATCATAATTTCGACATCGTGAAATGACGTGAACACCACATTAGTAAACAACCGGAAGTTGATCGTTTGGATTCAGTTCCGGTGACATGACGAGTTTGGTCAGCAGAGGGTGCTTTCGCTTTTCATCATGTTTTCTTTCTTCAAAGTTTTTTCAGTTTTTATTTTATTTTTACTCTAGTACCAGATCCAAACCAATCAAAACGGAGCTGAAGTTGGTTTCCGATTCCAGCTTCCGATTCGGGAAATGGCTAAAGGGCCATCCCACTTAATTTTTCGCTACCTTCAGCATCTTTAATCTGCTCTATTTAAAAAACTACAACACCTACACTTCAAACCTGGACTAGATTATTCTGCACTAGCAGAATATTTAAAACCAACTTTGTGATTTGTGAAATCTTTATCTGATTTGTGAAACTTCAATAAAGAGCCATTTCAGCCTCTTTTTTTCCCCCATCTGGATCACACTAGAACTGCCCCAGCTCCAAAACTACAACACCTACACACTTCAAACCTGGACTAGATTATTCTGCACTAATAGCAGAATACTTAAAACTAAGTGTGTGATTTGTGAAACCTTGATCTGATTTGTGAAACTTCAATAAAGGGCCATCTCAGCACTTTCTTTTTGCATCTGGATCATACGACAACTGAACTCTTCCTTCTCTGAAATTTGCATTTTTTTCCTGTTATTTCCACTTTTAATTTTCTCTTCTCTCTAATATTTTTCATCTTCAGTGTAGCAAAAGTGCAGAATAATATAGTCCAGGATTGAAGTGTGTAGGTGTTGTAGTCTTTTAACTAAAGCAGATTAAAGATGCTGAAGGTAGCGAAAAATTAAGTGGAATGGACCTTTAGCCATTTCCCGAATCGGAAGCTGGAATCGGAAACCAACTTCAGCTTCGTCCAATCAAAATCAGTTACATCTGTATCCCATACAGTCAGTATTTGTGTTGTAAAATATATTAAATAAAGTAAAGATATTTAAAGCGTTCTGTTTTTGATGTTACAGTTGGGTAATATTGTTTAAATTAACTGATAAAGTGTAGTAAAGTTGGTTTGATTCATTGCAATTTTTCTTAAGAATATTATTTTCCAAAAATAACTAATGGTGTGGTAGACTGCAAGTCATTTTCAATTTGAGCTCAACAATCCATTTCAGCTGTCCTTTTCTTTTTTGGATCTTGGCTACATGCCACGAAAACAAGATAAAGTATGATAAGGACAATATAATTTTAATTCAAAGTAGAACAATATGTACACATCAACATCATATCAAAATTTTACAAACAGAGCAGTGATCACAGTAAATATATTTCAAACAGTAAAATCGGTCTCCAATGTTAAAAAGTAGAACAGCTTAACAAGGATCCAGTTTTATTTGGTGCTGTCATTTTTTTAAAGTCAAAATGCCAAAAAAGACCCCCCCCCCAAGGTAACATAAAATTAGAAAACCTTTAACACAGCAACAACATTCTTGAAATGAAAACACACAAATGTGTCAAACTTCAGTGAAATGAATGTCATTTCTGTCACTGGATTAGGATTGTTATTATTGCTTTTCCACC
>JAMQGT020003026.1:0-49675 GCA_024447675.2 Pterophyllum scalare | reverse complement strand
TTGTCAAAAGCATCAAATTCATGTCCTGGTCATGTGATGGAAAACTATTACAATTTGGACAAATAATGGATCTGATTGGGAAATCTGTCTGACAGGGCTCATAAATCACCTGATGGATATGAAGTATGGATACAAGGGAGTTCTACGGAGCTACACTAATTATTAGTCAGATTAAAACAAAATGATTTGTTAATCTGCACCGATGTCAAGCTTCTAGACATGAAGATTTTCTGAGAAGCTAAAGAATGCGTGCAGATTGACAAAATCATTTTGTTTTAATGCTGACTAATGACTGACTGTAGCTCCGTAGAGCTCCTTTGTATCCATATTTCATATCCATCAGGTGATTTATGAGCCCTGTCAGACAGATTTCCCAATCAGATCCATTATTTGTCCAAATTCTGAATAGTTTTCCATCACATGACCTCCAGGAGGCCGTGAGAATTTGATGCTTTTCTTTGTTCCACATGACAGTAAACTCAACATCTTATTAGTCTTTCACATATTTTAAGGTGAAAATTTCCATTAAAGTAAAGTAAAGTGATTAATCAGTGATGAAAATATCATTTTATTTGTTACCTGGGACAACACCAGCAGGGTCTCGTAGGTGTGTCGGCTGACCAGGTGAGCCCGGAGCTCAGGTACAGATCAGAAGCGAAACCCGTCACCGCAGCGAGGACAGAAGTAGGGCAGCTCCGAGGAAGACGGGGAGGAGGAAGCACGATTCCCGGGGAAGCAGCAGACCTGGAAGATAAAATATGAGCTCATCAGAGAACAACAAAAGAGGCTGCAGCAGAGATAGTAAGAGTAAGAGAAGAAGCATGGCAGAGCAAACCTGCAGCCAAAACTGGGTCAGCGCCAGTGCTGAGCCTCTACAGTACTCGATTCTGTGCAGATGAAGATTTAACGAGGCTCAAACCCGCACATTGAAAACAGCAGAACACGTGTGCTTGATTCACTCTTCATGGATATGCCGGCCCCGTTCATCCATGTCGGAGTGTCACATGCGTGTCCGTGTCCTGTGGGCGAGCTGCTGGGTCTGATGTTAGTAGGGCGTGTGTGTGTTTGTTTCTGTAAGGCTAATCGCTCAGTGAGGCAGCATCTTCCCACGCCGCTGGTCAGCCCCGTGCATAGGAATTTAAACATGCATGGATGAGCAGGAAGAAGAAACGGCTGGGTGGCTGGGCTCTCTCATTCACCTACTTTAACCCGAGTCAGCCTCCTCTTCCTCTTTTTTATGCCCTCCCTGCTTCATTTAGTACACTTTTTATTTGGTAAGAGCCACAGTGAAGCAGCTGTTGCAGGACACTAATGAGCCTTTGGGCAGTTTGAAATATAAAAATAGTACAATAACAACAGACCTGTCCTTTAAACAGCACAAATATGTGTTTTAATTTTGAGTTATTGATGTTATCAATCTGAAAACACAGAGTTTGAGACTGTTTTAAGGACGCGTGGACAGTTAGTGCCCCGTGATATCATCAAATCCCCTTACAGTAACAAACAAGGCATTCAACCGCGTCCTTTGGGGTATCCTGTGGGAGGTGCTGGGGGAGTATGGGATGTCTGGCCCATTGTTGTGGGCCATTCAGTCCCTGTACAACCACAGCGAGATATGTGTCCGGCAATAGGTTGGACTCTGTGGGCATTGGATTTTGTCAGGGCCTGCCCATTTGTCACCAATTCTAGGGCGGATTTTCTAGCCAGGCGGCGGAAGGCCTTGGACGCCTCAGAATCTCATCTCTGCTCTTTGTGGATGATGCCGTCCTGTTGGCTTCATCGGGTGGTGGCCTCCGGCTCGCAGTGGAATGATTCGCAGTGTTGAGCAGCAAATATTAGAATTAGCACCTATGTCTGAGGCCATGGTCCTCAGGAAAAGGATGGAGTGCCCACTTCGGGTCAGGGACAAGTTGCGGGATCGACCCAGGACACGCTGGAGAGATATTGGTTGGGTGGCGTGGGAATGCCTCTGTGTTCCCCTGGATATGCTGGAGGAGGTTGCTGGTGAAAAGGGAGATCTGGGCTTCTCTGCTCAGGTTGCTGCCCTTGCGAGCCGGCCCCAGATAAGTGGAAGAAAATTGGAGTATAGTAGGTGTGGAAAAGATTCCGGAAATATTGTTATCTCATTTTTGATGGAGGTGGGGTGTGTCTGAACTCTTTAAATGGATGGATATTAAAAAGAACAATTATTTTAAAAATGTCAAACTTACAAAATATTGTCAATTTTAAATAAAATATATTTTCAAAGGAAACGAGTTAAAAATTATTTTGAAAAAGTTGGATAAAGACACAAAATGAAAAAAATCAGCTAATGTGACAATTATCCATCAAATTTAAATGTATTGGGTGTAACGGTTAAATTACCGACCGAAATGATTCTTTACCTGAGCATTAAGTATTAATAGAAAACAGAGACTAATCAGCACCCTGCCTCTGCGTCCAGCTGTAACTCACTTTAACTCTAATTACTGGGCTGTGAAACATCTGGAAGTCTTCACACAGCTGTTCAAATAACACGGACGCTAGAATCTGAAAGTTGTGCCAGAGTCAGAAACTAATCATTGATTAGGAATGAAAAAAAAAAACAAAAACTGGAAAATAAACTGTTGATATTTATTTCCGGCTTCTGTGCATATTCATATTTTTTCCATAACAGATAAAAGGACTGATGGCAGCACCGCCTCTTAAGTCTGTAAAAATCGGGAACATAAATAAAGGTTTCCACCATTCACCTATCAATACCTGTGATTATCGATCAGCGGTCCTCGCGCTGCCCGAACCCACCCTTATGGGCCGCCTGCGTCATTCAACCCCCAAATCCCGTTGCCATGGTTTCCCGGTGCTCTCGTGCAGGTGCCCGGCGGCGGATCGATCGGTCCACTCAGTCCAATACCGACAACGTTTCCTCGTGCAGGAGCGGCAGCAGCAGCACCGGGAAAAGCTGCGCACGCAACGTGTGTGTGTGTGTGTGTTGTGTGTGTGTGTGTGTGTGTGTGTGTGTGTGTGTGTATGCGTGTCTGTCGCCGGCGCGCAGCCGCCGCGTGCCGCTGCTGACGTAGAGGGCGCGTGATGTAGGCTATGAGTCCTGATGAAGCTTTCTGTTGGTTTCATAAATGCTGCTGCTGGAAATAAATGATGTTTCATCATCATCATCATCATCATCATCACTACAACAGATTTACTGTAATAACAGCACAATGCAGGACAGCCACTTCCTCTGCGGTGTGTCTGACCTTTAACCCTCACCACAAGCTGAAAGAATCATTTGAGAAATCTCTGCTTTCCCAGTAAAACTGATTAATTGATTATGGTGTCAAACATATGGCCCGGGGACCAGAACTGGCCTGCAGTATGAAAACGGTAATCAAGTTGTTTGAATCAAATTATTTAGTTCCAAAAACTCTCCATGTGAAGGTTTGGAGCCTTTGCAGATCCACTGTGAAACTTCATGTTGAAACTTCACTTATATTTAAAAGATATTTCAGGCTGTTTATCATGCAGTGCTTCATTAAATGTTTACTTTTCTTTTTTTACACTGAAAGAAAGGGAGGTTATTATTAAAATGGTTTTAACTGAGCTCAAACTGGCCTTATATACACTGATCAGGCATAACATTATGACCACTGACTGTGAAGGGGATGGCACTGATTACCTGTTCACCATGGCACCTGTTAGTGGGTGGGATCTATTAGGCAGCAAGTGCCCGGATCAGAGCATGTCCCAAACTGCGGCTCTTGTGGGGTGCTCCCGGTCTGCATCTATCAAAAATGGTCCAAGAAAGGAACCAGCAACAGGGTCATCGATGCATGTGGGGAGCAAAGGCTGGTCTGTGTGGCCCAATCCGGCCTGGTTTCCTTTTACATCACATATATGGCTGGGTGCATTGCTTACCTGTGGAACACCTGGCACCAGGATGCACTATGGGAAGAAGGCAAACCAGCAGAGGCAGAGTGATGCTTTGGGAAACCTTGGGTCCTGCCATCCATGTAGATGTTACTTGGACACGTACCACCTACCTAAGCACTGTTGCAGACCATGCCCAGCCTTCATGGAAAAGGATCTGTTGCTAATATCTTGGTGCAGATACCACAGTACATCTTCAGGGGTCTAGTGGAGTCCATGCCTGGGTGGGTGAGTGCAGCAGAAGGGGGACCAACACAATATTTGGCAGGTGAATAGTATAAAATGTGACAGCTTGCAGCACTTTTACAGTCCTGTTAGTGAAAAGCTTGGGACTATGATAAACTGGACTGCTTTTGACTCAGATGTGAATTTGGTCCCAGCAACATTTTTCAGGAAAGTTGGGAGACAAAAGTTGTGTAATGTTTAAAATGACTCACCTGCTGGAACAACTGAAAAGCAGTGAAGTTAGTAACCTGACAGGGTCTAAAAATAGCCTCCCAGAGAGGCGTTTGCACTTCTATAGCTGTGGCTACATTTCTCTGAACATGCTATCAGGTATGTTTGTAACCATGTATACTGTGTGATTTAAAGCTTGTTTATCCCTTAATTTGTTGTGTAGCCAGTAAAGGTGGCCCAGTGTATCGGTTTATTAATCGTATATGACCGATTCCTGTAGTACTCTTTTAAAAATGAATTTATTGGCTTTGCAGATCAGTTTATAACATCTTTTTTGAGGACACAGCGTGTGCTACATGTGCCACATCTACAGGCTTAGGAGCACCATGTGCTGCCGAGATGATGTCTGCTTCAGGGAGGGTCTTCAGACTCATTCTGCAGACAGCAAAGTGTTCAGCCAGCCTCATAACCTCTTATGTTTTATATGCATGATGGACTCAATGAAGTCCATCATTCTGCCACCAGGTCCATAACTGGAGACGGTTTTAGGACATATTGTTGTGGTTTATAGGAGAAAACTGGCAGTTCTTGGCCTGGAGAAGAAAACAGCATTGCATTATATTTATTTTCAAAGCTTTGCTTTGCAAACGTCCTGAGTGTCCCGAGAGGCTTTTATCGACCGTATAAAGTTTAACAATCTTCAGAAGCTTTAAAAAAAAAGATAAACTAACATTTATTGCAATGACTAAACTAATTAGCCAAATTTTACTGGTTTCCATTGTTGCGCTTCTGACACAAAAATAGTAGATTGAATGTGAATGTTGAAAGATCAAAGCTGCGCTATCTTACTTAATAGAAATATGAGCATTTTCCGGTCTGAGTATCTGCCTTTGAGCTCTAATGACGTTCTAAGATCTTGGCTCTGATGTGTGCCAGCAGTGAATTTTGCCTTTGATCATAGCAACAATCCCAGAAATGGCATAGTCTACTGATTCTGTGTGCTGCAATCAGCCCATCCTTGAAAAAGAAATGTTTTTGGTGACCTTGTCTGAGGATGGGTTTCGTTATTTCCTTAAAAAAGACTATAAAGTTTAAACAAAGCAGTTATTTTTGTAATGGGGGAGGGCTTTAATGGGATAGCAGTGTCAGCGGCTCAGTGATAAAGATGAAACATTTGAAATGATTCCTTATCAAAGAGTTAAAGCCTCTTTTTCTGTGATGCTCTGCACGGGAGTCACACTACTGATTGGCGGCCACTGGAGGGCGCCAGAAGCCCGCAGCTCCTGTTCACGCAGCTCCTCAGCGGACGGGTCAAAGAGCGCTGAAACCAAACACGTGTGTGAGGTGTTTTTAAACGCATCCATCTGCCTGCAGAGAGCCTCAGACTGACGGACACCCGCCTCTGTGTGTGTGTGTGTGTGTGTGTGTGTGTGTGAGGAAAATAATACTGGGTGAAACTGCTGTTGCTATGGCAACACGACCTTCACAGTTCAGTAAAGTGATGGCAACAGCAACCTGTTGCTGGATGGAACAGAGAAATCTGTGGAAACCAGAGAGGAGTGAAAGAATGATGCACGACTGAGTTATGAGGCAGATGAGGGCGATAATTTGGTACGACTTCATAATGCTGACTGTGATTTCCCAACAATTACCGTTTAATTATTGTGCATTTATGACTTTCAGTAACTAAACATAATAACTGGTTCCTAATGGGCCTTAGAAATGTAGGTACATTACAACAATTGCCTGTTAAACATAAGGGAGACACGAATTATAGTGTTAATGTGGCAGGTTGTATCATAGAGTGTGTCAATCTCCCTTTTTTTAATAGTAATGATTAATTCTAATTAGAGAAGGTGAGGCTGAGAGCAGGGATGTCTGCCCTGGAGCATGCGTGGAAGTGGAAAAATATCACTGTCATTGTCATTACAGTGCTATTAATTGTACAACGCCATTGGCTGAGACAACAGACAGGATAAGTGGGGGAGTGTAGCTTCATTCGAGTACTTCACTAAAGACATTTTAGTGTACTTGTAGTATTGAAGTATTTCTATGTAATGCTGCTTTCTACTTTTACTCGACTGTCTCTTGGATTCACATATTTCCCCGTTTATTTTAAAGCTTTAGTTTCTACAGATTCTGCAGATTTAAAATCTAAATCTCCTAACAGATGACACTGCAATCATTCAAAACAAATCCCTGTTACACTCTTGTGCAGCATCATACAGATGTAGTTTCCACACCTTTGCCTCTTTCTCCGTCGCCCCCCTTTACAGACCCACCGAAGAATCAGCAGCGTGCTGAATTGCACCATAACTTGTGGGCTGTGATGGTAATGATGATGATGAAGCTGCATAAGAATCAGTCTGACTCGCTCACTGTTTGTTTGTTTGTTTGTTTATTGACAGCGACAGCAGCCTCCATGCAGAACGAGGGAACAGTAAACCTGCACAGCCATGTGTGCTACTCGGAGCTCAGCTCTCACTGAGCTGGTGTGTTTGTTTGTTTTTTTTCACCGTCACACTACAAATACCACAATGCACCGGTGCAGCTCAAACCTGCACCCGAATGTGAGGAGGGAAAATCAAGTTCATTCAGAAGGACTTTTACAATCAGTCTCATAGAAAAAGTGACATCGCAGCACATTCATCTTTAGAAATATATACACTCTGACTGTAAACACGAAGAGGTAGACGAGCCATCTAGAAAAATAGAGCTATCTTACAAACATAGAACTCCTCGAATATAAAGATGTTCACATAAAAATAGCAGTCAAAACAAACACGACATTCTGACGTCGACATTTCTTCACGTCCTCATGCAGAAAAGTCACAAATTAATATTTTACAGGAAAACCCGTCCATCAGTCAGACGGACTGCTCCTTTAAAGTCCACCACAGTCCGCAGGGCAGGCAGGAAACACGTCACAGGAGCAGCACCTGGGCACTTCCGACTCCTGTCCGGGTCTGCTCGCAGTCCAGCTGTAGGACCGCGCTCACGGATCCGCCCTGAGAGGAACCAAAATTTGGACTTCACAGTCCCCTGAACACCTGTAAACACCTGCCATGTCCACCTCCGGGTTCAGCTAAAATGGCCTTCAGTGTGACGTCACATGGAAACGTGTCTCAGACGCTTTCCGGTTGACGGTTCAAATCCCGAAGCTTTGAAATCCTCCACGTTGAGGGGGCGCTGCTGTTTAGACGCCAGGCGCGTTCAGGGCCAGGGAGTAGGCGGCCATCATCTGCGCGCGCAGCTGCTGCTTGACGTGCACGCGCCCGTGCCTCTTTCTCTCGTCGCTGCGCGCGAACCGCTTGCCGCAGACGTCACAGGAGAAGGGCTTTTCCCCGGTGTGCGTGCGCGTGTGGGTGGTCAGGTGGTCGCTGCGGCTGAAGCTGCGCGCGCAGATGGTGCACTGGAAAGGTTTCTGTCCCGTGTGGATGCGCACGTGCCTGTTGAGCTCGTCGGAGCGCGAGAAGCGGCGCTCGCACCCCTGCACGGAGCACGGGAACGGCTTCGCCTTCAGGCCGTTCTTTGCGGGTGGTCTCCTCCCTCCACGTGACAGCTTGGGGGCTCCTGCCGCGTGCACGCTGCCAATGTTGACTATCGGGAACACGCCCTGCAGGAGGGAGGAGAGCAGCTGAGAGTCGAGGGTGGAGGGGAGGGAAGAGGGGGTGCAGTGGAGGTCGCTCCCGCTCTGCACGAGTTCCGTCTTTATCACCGGTCTGCTGATGACGTAGCTGCTGGAATCTCCCCCGGTAACGGGAGCAGCGGACAAGCTCTTTAGCCAGTCCTCCAGCCCCAGCGGCTCTTGCTTCACCTCGCAGGCGGGCTTCAGTTCGCCCTGCGCGGCGTCGGTGTTCAGCAGGGAGTCTATTAAATCCGCCACATCCACCTGTTGCTCCAGAGCTGACAGCGGGAGGAGTGAGTCAGCGCTGGCCGGGTACAGCGCATCGTTCCCAGCTGTGGAGAGTTGCGCACACCCGCTGTTGCAGCTGGAATTAACAAACTCGCTCTTCACCACAGCTGGGAGGGAAGCGGAGGTGGAGGGAAGCTGCTGGGCTGCAGAAGGCAGGGGAGGGATGTCCGAGACGGTTGCTGGAGCGAAGGTGACGGCTGCAGGGGAGGAGGGGAGGAGGAGGAGGAGGAGGTGGTGGTGGGCTGCTGTTGTTCCATCTCTGTGCAGATTCCGACGATCTCCGTGATCATGTTGAGAATCGCGTCTGCGGTGCTGCTCAGTCCCGCTGCCCCCGCCGGTGGCGCCTCCGGCTCCGTGAAGAAGCTGCCGCTGTAACCGAGGGAAGGGGAGAGCGTGTCCGAGGAGCAGTCGCTGAAGTCGGAGAAGAAATCTGAGTCAGAGGCGTCAGTTCCCGGAGAGAAAACTGAAGAGAGAGAGAGAGGGAGAGCGGGAGAGATAGGGAGGGGGCGTTACTGTCATTGCATAATCAGTGGGCAGCTCAACAACCTCCTCATAAGAAATCAATATGAGCTGAAGCCGCAGCAGCGTGCAAACGTGTGTCACAGCTGCACCGAATTATCACACTCACCTTGGCAGAAAGGTGATCCCACGTCCGAGTCCGCTCCGTCGCTGGGGCTCGAGCCCACACTGTCCACCCAGGCGCTGCACGCGTCCTCAAACTCCGACATAAAGCTGTCCTCGCGCTCCAGAAGCATTGTTTCCTTCTGTTTTGCAGGTGTGAAAACTTAAAACAAAAGTGGCTGAAGCTGCTCGGTTAGTGTCGGGGAGTCCCCTTAAAAGATAATCCGGTTATTAATCCGTTACCGGAGCTGCCGGTGCGTCCGTTAGTCCGCTCGGTGAAGCTGAGGATGCTGAGGATGCTGAGCTCGCTGCGCTTTTATACTCTCCGTCTCCTAGGTAACTCCCGTCCCGGCCTTATTGGTCGACACCGGCGCGAGGGATTCCCCCCGCCGCGCCGCTTCGTAGCTGCCCAAATATGGGCAGCATCCGGCCGTGACGGCGGGTATCCCCCATGCCATAAAAGGACAGGCGGCAGAGCTACGTAGAGCGAGAGGAGAGAGGGGTTTCCTCCACTGCGGCAAGACAAGAGTTACACAAGCAGAGAAGAAGAATAAAGTAGAGCGGATTGTTTTTGATGCTGAAATGCGAGTTAGGATCATTTGGCCCCGAGTGTGACCTCACAAGCAGATCAAGCCTTTGACTGGTGTAAATAAAGTTTATTTTGAGGATCAAGAGACTGCTGCTCAGCAGAAACCTGCAGGTTTAAGCAAACACGTCTCCGCAGTGCCGCAGAAGGGCCGAGAGACACCCAGAGGAAACACAGAGAGAGAGAGGGGGATGATTACATGTCAGTGCCCCGCATGTGACATTGCTGCACAGCCTCGCTCTGGCTCAGCCGCGGTGATGTTGTCTCCATGGAGACGTGGGAGATTCAGGGCATGCGTTATGTAAAAGGAGCAGTTTATTTTTATTTTTTATTTACCTTTTTGTTTTATCATTTTTCTACATTTAGCCACACAGACTGCAGATTAATCCCAACAGTAAAACAGAAAAATATTCAAGTTTGTCAAATTCATTTTTGAACGAGGTGCTGGAGCTTTTCACCTGTGCACAGGGAAGCATCCATCCATCCATCCATCCATCCATACTGGATCCTATTCTGACTGTCATAGGCAGAAAGAAAAAGAAATTAATTTGGCTGAAAGTTGCCCCCATTGACCAATACTTCCCACTGACTGAGATTCTTTTGGAGGGGTGGGTGATGTGCACGTGACTATATGTGCACATTTATAAAATTATCCTCTGCAAACCTTTTATGACTATAAATAAATGCAAAGTGCGACCAGCTGCACCTCCGGTGAATCTCCGTGGATGAACTCCAGCTCCATCATTTTCACTCCACACAGAAGTTACGTGGGTGTTATACTTACATGTGAGTGTCTGCCTGGATTCAAGTGGTGTAAATTGCGTCGTTAGAGGGTGAACACGAGGCTCTGAGCAGACATCGGCAACCTCTGCTGTTGGAGTTTGAAGCCTGATCTTAAAAATAGAGACTGTGTCCGTCTCCTGAACCCAAACTTGGAGATGGTTCCACAGAAGAGGGGCCTGAAAGATGAGGACGCTGGCATGTTTACATCTCATAAATTTATCCTGATGGATAAAGCTTCGGTTTACAAAGCTGGATCTGAACAAACCCCAAGACCTTTAAAACAATCTCCAAAGGAGATTGTTTTAAAAGTGGAGATATTTGGCCATAATGTGCATGCACCACGTTTGGAGAAAGTCAAACACAGCTTATCAGCACAAACACCTAATAATAACTGTCAGTGCGGTGGTGGAGGGGTGGTGATCTGGGCTTGTTTTGCAGCCACAGGACCTGGGCAACTTGAGGTCATTGAGTCGACCATGAACTCCTCTGTGTACCAAAGTATTCTAAGAGTCAGATGTGAGGCCATCTGTCTGACAGCTAAAGCCTGGCTGAAACTGGATCATGTCATAGGACAATGATCACAAGCACAGCAGTGCAGCAATGACCCAGTCAAAGTCCAGACCTCAGCCTGATTAAAGTGCTCTGGTGGGACCTTAAGAGAGCTGCGCATGAACCTCAGTGAACTGAAGTGCTGTAGTAAAGAGTGGGCTAAAATTCCTCCACAATGATGTGACAGACTGAAAAAAGTCATACAGAAAATAATTATTTTGTTATTGCTGCTAAAAGTGGTTCTGCAGACTAAGAGCGCAAACCTTCTCCTCAATTAAAAAAACCAAAACCACATGAAAACAACAAACACCTGGTCTGATTTCTGTTAAAAACATATTTCTGACATTTTAAAAAAGGTCCCCAAACTTTTCAAATAGGTTTTTTTTGTACCTTAACTATATTGAATATGTAAACTTTTTCCCATGGAAGGGTTTAGATCACTTCTCTTATCCGCTTCCTATCACCTCTTGTCCCCTCCACATGCTGTTAGATTTTTAGTATTTAATAAAACACAAAAGTTTAAGGTTCTACTTTTACTTCCATAGATTCAGAGCGCTCTCTGGGAGCATCAGGTGGTCGTCAGAGGAACTGCAACTTGCAAGCCTTTAAGCATCTTCTGTTATGTATATTCATATTTAATCACCCTCTCTTCTTGCATCTCGGGTTCTGGTGCTGCTTACAGATCCAGGCTGACTAAAATAAACCCAGTCACATCAGTGCGAGAGCACTGAGGTGACAAGCCTGCAGAAACAGTCAGCTGACAGTGCACAGAAAAGAGAAAGAGGCTATATCAAGAAAGATGATGGAAGAGAGTGTGTGTGGGCGAAGTAAGAGAGGCTGTTGCCATGGCGCTCTGCCACCTCCTGTTCCCTCCACCTGTTACAAATAACACACTGCGATGGAGACATTAATGTGGCGTCAGAAGCTCTGCGGCCTTCAGTTTCTGTCATCTGCAGCCACTGACTCACATTCCATACAGTATGTGACTGCTTTAGATTTTCCAGATTCTCCTCTATCAGGGAGGCATCTTATTGGACCCAGACTCCCCCTGCAGCAGGACAACAAGCCCCAACAACCAGCCACAGTCACAAAGAACCACATTCAGCTGCAAGAGTACCAAGGAGCAGATGTTTTAGGGTCCAAAGAGCCCAAATCTCAACATCATGGTGTCTAAAACCAGCCGAATTTCCAGTCCTATCAGTTCATTTCTGGTTGTAGCTCAGGCAGAGCAGGTCATCAACTAATTGGAGGGTTGGTGCTTAGATCCCTGGCTGCTTCAGTCACACCAAAGTACCCTTGGGCAAGATGCTGAACCACAAGTTGCTTTTTGATACATTCATCGGAGTGTGAGTGTTGGATAGAAAGCACTTAGGAATAGAAAGACGTGAATATATGTGAATGAGGCATGTTGTATGCAGTGCTTTGAGTGCTCAAAGTAGAGTAGAAAAGCATTGTATAAGAAACAGTTCATTTACATTTACCATGCTACACCACCAGCCCACGACCAACTTGAAAAGCTGGTGCATAAGTGTGTTTTGTACCTTACCTTGTAAGAAGGTGATTATTGAATATAAAGTTTTAATTTATTCTAAATTTACATTTAGTGACAATTAGTAACAGTTGTTCAGCAAGATAAGGAAAAATAAACCCTACAATGATACACAGAAAACCCCAACAATCAGACAACCAACTATGAACTAGAACTTGGCGACAGTGGGAAGGAAAAACTCCCTTTTAACAGGAAGAAACCTCCAGGCTCAGGGAGGGGCAGCCATCTGCCACAATTGGTTTGGGCTGAGGGGAGAGAGACACGACAAAAGACACAATGTGGAAGAGAGCCAGAGATGAATTATAACTAATGATTAAATATGGAGTGGGGTATAAACAGACTAAAAGAGGTGAATGAAAAAAAAACAGTGCATCATGGGAACCCCCCCAGCAGCCTAGGCCTATTGCAGCATAACTAAGGGAGAGTTCAGGGTCACCGGATCCAGCCCTAACTATAAGCTTGATCATAAAGGAAAGTTTTAAGCCTAATCTTAAAAATAGAGAGGGTGTCTGTCTCTCAAATCCAAACTGGGAGCTGGTTCCACAGATGAGGGGCCTGAAAGCTGAAGGCTCTGCCTCCCATTCTACTTTTAAGTATCCTAGGAACCACAAGTAAGCCAGCAGTCTGAGAGCGAAGTGAACTATTAGGGTGATGTGGGACTATGAGGTCTTTGAGATAAGATGGGGCCTGATTACACAAAGTAACACAATGTTTGTCTTTGACAAGCAAGTGTTATTTTTCTATTGTAAAACAACAGAAAATGTCCATTATTCCTGGACAAAATCATTTTTGACCCCAAGAAGGCTAAATTTCACAATTTTCCACTATTTTTGGACAAAAAACAGCAACAAATTTGAAAGACAGAAATAATTATTTATGAATGTACAGACGTAGAAAAACATAGTTTAAACCCAAAGACAAGAATAAAGTGTAAATTTGTTACCTACTGTTATTTAAGACTTTGTATATTAATAATTCTATTCTAAGTTTAACAGGGAGCCAATGAAGAGAAGCCAATATGGGAGAAATCTGCTCTCTCTTTCTAGTCCCTGTCAGTACTCTAGCTGCAGCATTTTGGATCAGCTGAAGGCTTTTCAGGGAGCTTTTAGGACAGCCTGATAATAATGAATTACAATAGTCCAGCCTTGAAGCAATAAATCAATGAATTATCTTTTCAGCATCAGTCTGAAAAAGGATGTTTCTAATTTTAGAAATATTGCTCAAATGCAAAAAGGCGTCCTACATATTTGTTTAATATGTGCATTGAAGGACATATCCTGGTCAAAAATGACTCCAAGATTTCTCACAGTGTTACTGGAGGCCAAAGTAATGCCATCCAGAGTAAGTATCTGGTTTGACACCATGCTTCTAAGGTTTTTATGGCCGAGTACAAGAACTTCAGTTTTATCTAAATTTAGAAAGTAAAGTCTCCTGTTGTTTGTTTAGAGGCTCTGGGGTGGTACCCTCCAAAGGATTGCCATCATACCCCTGACAGAGGATTCTAATTTGTACCTCTGGTGACAACTTCATACTGACCACTCAAAGATGATCTATCTCACGTGCATGTCCATGACCAGTCATGGACATGTTAGTCACCAGTCTAACATGTCCATCTTTGAGCTGTGGGAGGAACCTTCATTATGTGAGGCAACGGTGCTAACCTCTGCACCACCGCAACACTGAAATACAGTTAAAAGATTTATTGATGCTTTTAACTAAAATAAGAAAACAGTGACGCATGGAGTTACAAGAGTAAATTAGAAAATCTAGAGGACGGATGGTAGATGCAGTTATCTTGACGTCCAGTAATTAGTGCTAGAAAAAACAGTTAAAAAAAGGAAAAGAGAGGGACCACAACAAAACTAAAAACAAAGCCTAAAACTAATATTTAAAAAAACAAAAATCAAAAACATTTAGCAACATTTTCATAATAAATACAAATACAATCAAACAGCAACAGTGTAACAAAAACTCACATATTTACATACAAACATCACTTATTTGACTTCAGATCTTCCCATAAATATACCCATAAATATAAAACCAAGCTGAACACCACATTTAGGTACAGCCGTTTGGTTCTGTGTCATTATAATAATTTGATTTATAATAAATAACAAGTATAAAATGTCAGTTTAGAGCGAGTCTCAACCAGTGTGAGGTTAACAGCTGTAAATGTTTTAATTTGAAACCTTTTAGAACAGCAGCTGTAAGTGGACACTCAGTGCAGGCTGCTGAGTTAATGAATGATACAATAATAAAAGAGTACATTAACACACTAACAAAGGCTTTACACACACACAGACACACACACATGCTCACAGCTACATATGTGTGTACATGTCTGCGTGTATGTAACGTATTTACTGTTGTACAGGAGATAAACTTGAGTGTTACCTTGAAATTTCATGCCGTAGTCAAACAGAACAAACTGATTTGGATGAAACACGCTGATGATGTCACTTTCTCCTTTAAGGGCACCATGGCAACCAGAGACCTGCAGCCTGATAACATCAAGGTTGTCGGACATGCCAGCGAGTGCACACGCACATTCAGGGTCATGCATAACTAACAGAAACAACGCCCAGACAAACACACACACACATACTCACCTGACCTCTGACCTCTCCAAGGTCTCTCTGTGTGTGAGAGATTAAAGCTGGGGCTCTCCAGCCTCTCTCTTCACTCTCCTCCACCTCACCAGAGACATGCTCACCCGTCTCCTCTCCTTCCTCCCTCCCTCGCTCCCTCCCTCAGTCCTCCTCGGCCTCTTCACTGTCTTGGTGGTCATCTTGTTCTGGATCACATGCTGGCTAATTCCTGAAACCAAACCCCTGGCTCGGGGCTCCATCCCTTGCCTGCCACGGCTCCCCATCCTGGGTAGCCTCCCCTGGCTCAGAGGACACCTCCCGCCTCATCTCCTCTTCACGCAGCTGTCCCGCAGGTAAGAACCATCTACAGGACGACACTCAAACACACGTTTGGAAGAACTGGCTTATTTTTAGGCTGCAAATGCTTACGTGTGAGGGACTAGTTACCATGTGTAAGGACTAGTTAATGTCTATAAGATCATGTTCTTTGTGGAAGGACTGGTTAATTTTAATAAGTAAATATTTATGTGTAGGGGAACTAGTTAATGTATGTAAGGACTCTTTAAACTACAGGAGAATCATTATGTGTGGGGAGGGACTAGTTAGTGTATAATAAATGGTTGTAATGATTTATGATTGTAAGCATAGGTTTGTCATGAAAAGTCTAGTTAATATTAATAAGCACATATTTATGTGTGGGTGGACTAATTAGTGTTTGGGTAGTCATGTTTCATAGACCACTGATCCACTCGCTGAGATGATATTTTTATGTATCAGCACTGCTCTGTGTTTCAGGTATGGGCCTCTGTTTGCACTCTACTTGGGTCTCGCACTACACTGTGGTCGTAAACAGTCATCAACACACCAGAGAGGTCCTGCTGCAAAGAGGGAGGGACTTCGCCGGACGGCCGAGCATGGTGAGATATGCAGATGAAGAGAGAGAGAGAGAGACAGAGACTACCCACATGATATCTGCACCAACAGCTGCTTTAATTTTATTAAACTTTTGCTGCCTGAAGGGCATAAAGAGGGCGTAGAGGGTGTCAGTCAGTCGCTGGTTTATGATATACGTGCAGTTTTAGGGAACTGGTAATTTTCTAAAACGGGTTTAGGCTCTGTAGTCTTCTCTCGAAAATCTTTGGCTTTTAGACTGTTGGGCATTCATTGATGATGACCACAAATATTCACTAGAGCTCTGGTTTATTTAACAGTTTACTTTTCTTGAAAACACACTGTGTTTACATGTGACATGGCCCCATATGATACAAACACCGCTCTCAGAACTGCAGAAATATTAGAAACTGCAGTGTGGCACTGGATTTTGTGCCTGGTGGCAGGTCGGTGTCACTTCCTGTGTCTGTGCTAAACTCTCAGCAGTGTCCTTGTCTGAACCTTTTCTTTCATTTTCTTTAAAATTACTGTTTTGAAACTGTTCTTATATTCTTTTTTTTTTTTTTTTTTTACTGCAGGTCACCACCAACCTGTTGACCAGAGGCAGGCAAAGGGCTGCTTGCCTTTTCAGACTACTCTCCTCTCTGGAAGTTTCACCGCCGCCTCGTCCACAACTCTTTCACCCTGTTTGGGGAGGGAACCAGTCGACTGCAGGACATTGGTACTAAGCTCCATTCAGCGACTTCATTTTTATCCACCCATCTGTTTCTCGTTTCCATATTTGAAAATAGCACTTCTAATATTTTAGCACAGCGCTGTTTGACAGGCAAAATAAACACATTTATCACCTCAAAATCAACACCAAACCAATGTGAATGCAAGCAGTCTTTTAACTAATTAACCTGCTGTCAGTCTGAGCTGATTGAGTGATGGAGATAAACAGCAGGTGGCACCACTTCACCAGTCGATTATAAATAGTTATAAATATATGAATAAATATAAATACCCAGAATATGAAGAAAAACTGTTTTGACTTTCTAAAATGCCTAAAATGCCTTTTGTAGTGAAGACTTGTTATCCACTGATGATGACAAAGGGCTGTGCAGTACTTTTGTGTAAAACCAGTTTCTGCCACAAGATGGTGCAGTGAGTAAGTATACCATAACCTTTATATAAACAGGTAACTTACTAGCAACTGGCTCCATAGTGTCAGACATTCGCCTAACAAGTGAAAGATCCCCACAGAGGAGACACAAATCCTTTGAGGAAGGGCAACTGGAGTTAAAATCAGCCAAATCAAATATGTGGAGCTACCCGATGTTGCGACCCCTTCTGAGCAGCTGAAAGTACCTTCTTACTGTAGCAGTCTGGGAAAAAAGAAAAAACCTCCTGAGGAAACGGAAGTAGCGCTAAAAAGAAATAATAAAAGTTAAAATTAAAGAGGCACTCATCCGAAAAACAAATCAACAAACCTACTGGTAAATCACTGCCCCCTGGTGGTGAACGTTTTTGTCAAACTTTGCAGAGGATAATTACAAAAGTACCTTTAAAACTTTCATTTTAAAGATGCTTTGTAAAAATTCTGATTTTTTTGTTTTTGTTGCCATTTTAATTTATATCGCATTTGATTTCTCTCACTCCAGTTCTGTCTGCTGTGGAGAGTTTGTGTGCTGAGCTGTTGTCCAGTGAAAGGCAGGGGATTGATCCATCTTCTGCAATAACCAGAGCGGTCACGAATGTCGTATGCACACTAGTGTTCAGTGCCACCTATCGACACAGTGACGCTGAGCTGCAGGAGGTGATTCAATACAACAATGGCATTGTGGAAACGATTGCCAGGGGAGGACTGGTCGACATCTATCCCTGGTTGAAGGTATGTTTTTAGGGCCTCTGTTTACTTCTAGCAGTTATTTAAAAGGGAAGAAACATTGCCCCCCTTTAAAATGGAAAATGTCCCCAAATATAGTCTTCACATAACCTGGAGCCCTATAATTCAACTGTTATATATAGACAATGAAAAACGTGAGAGCTTTGAGAAAAGTGAATAAAACCAAAGGACTTCCAGGGAGGTTCTAAAAATATGGTACTGTTACTCAGTTACTCAGTCATCAGTTGTACATTAGAAGCAATTAGTTTTCCCATTGACTTTTAGTGGCAAATATTTGGCTGCATTTACATGAGTAATGCACTGCAAAACTTTGTTTCATGTTTAGTCTGAGCAACTGTAAGAGTCTACCTCTGTCCCACAGGTGTTCCCTAACAAGTCTCTTAGCAAACTGAAGAAGTGTATCACTGTCAGAGACCGACTACTGAGCCACAAACTGCAGGAACACAAGGTAATACACAAACTTGTCTACTTTAAGGACAATCAACTGAAGTTTTTACCATAAAAAAAAACCCTGACATACCAGCACAAGGCTGCAGCAACGCTATTGGCTCACAATCTGAAGGTGAGTTTCACCAGAGGGTTAATGTCAGGATTTTACCTCCTGACATTACCGTCCAGCAATATGGATATATTAAATTATCAAGAAGATATTAGATGTGTTAAGTAGAATTTCTCAACATTTCTTATTGCCGGTGTCTCAATATATGCTAATGTGACTTAAAAAAATTAGACCTACCGACTCTCTCAGGTGCCTCTAACAACCCTTGGAGTAATTTCTATGAGAAGGACTAAGCATGAATTTTCTGTTGAAACTGATGGAAAAGAATGTGACGCTAATGTATGACATCATTCTAGAATCTTGCCTGTGATATACAACAACATTTCAGAAACTTGGCTTTCACCTACCAACATTCTTGAATGTTGCTTGATTTATGAATTCAAACTGAGATTCTGTTATTACTAAGACCCCCTGGCCCACACTTTGGGAACCGCTCCTTTAATGTGCTGGTACTTCTTTTTGAAGAAGGTATTTACTTTTCCTATAGAATAAACTTTTTTCTCTCTCTGATCTGTATTCAGTTATCACTAAGTGATGGAGAAACACGTGACCTTCTTGACGCCTTGTTAAAGAGCCAGACTGGTGGACAGGGTCAAAAGTCTTCTGGGTCAAAGGATGAAGGGATAACAGACGACCACGTCCTGATGACTGCAGCTGAGGCTTTTGGAGCCGGAGTGGAGACAACGTCCACCACACTGCTATGGATCCTGGCCTACCTGCTGCATCACCCCGAGGTAGAAACACCAGTGATACTGATTAGGCTATCATTTCTGCTAAAGAAATATAAAAGAATTATGAGGTCTTGATGGTATCAGCCCAAGTGGAAGTGTTAGGACAGAAAATGGGCATCGTGCATGGCCCTTGATGGTGTTATCTTGTGTCCTGCATCATGTTGGATGATGTTTCTTTAGTCCTTCATTATGAATAATCAATGTAGCACGTGGTCAAACCAATTTGCTCCACCCACTCCAGATCCAGGAGCGCGTGCAGAAGGAGCTGGATGAGCATGTTGGCAGTGAGCGAACCGTGAGCGTGTCAGATCGTGGTAAGCTGCCGTACCTGGACAGTGTCATCAACGAGGGGATGAGGATCCGGCCAGTCAGTCCCGTGCTGATCCCACACACCGCCATGACCAACAGCAGGTAGACCTATTTAAATTTGTCTTGAGGAACATGGTGCAATACACTCTGTCCATCCATTTTCTTCTACTCAACAGCTTTTGTGGAATAGAGCAAAGAAGAAGAAACATTTCAACTGCATGAAAATGAATATTTTTGCAATATGTGGTGGTGCCTATGGAAGCATACCAAAACCACCAATATCAGAGAGGCTATAAGTGTATATAATGAAGACTTTTACTTTTAGGATTGAATTTTGATGCTGATACTTTTGCAGTATTTATCGGCAGTTATATACGACTATAAATCAATAAACCTATAAGCCTATTTGTGACTGCAGGCCTTTTAAATACACAAACTCTCTCTCCTGTAGCATTGGCGGTCACGCTGTCAGTCAAGGCACACGTGTCTTGGTCAACATGTGGTCAGTTCACCATGACCCCCGACATTGGGATAAACCTGATTTGTTCAACCCAGGTAACGCACACGCAGATAACCAAAAAGCATCTAAAGGCATTTTTTGTTTGTTTTTAAAAAAGCACCTGAACACATCACCTTCTCCTGTGTTTCCCCACCATTTCAGAACGCTTTCTTGACCACCAGGGTCTGCGGGTCACACCGTCCTGTTTCTTACCATTTGGGGCGGGACCTCGAGTCTGCATTGGCGAATCACTGGCCAGGCTGGAGCTCTTCCTTTTCTTGTCCTCTCTGCTGCAGCGAATGAGCTTCAGGCAGCCACATGGGGCTCCTCTGCCCAACTTGCAGGGACGGCTGGGTGTGGTTTTGCAGCCATTGCCTTTTAAAGTTGCTGTTGTTCCCAGGGCTGGATGGGAGGATGGAGTAAAATCACAGAGTGGTGGGACGGGGGGCAGGAGCCTGACAGTCAGGCTAGGTGGTAAGAAAAAGAAACCTCAGATTTGCCTGAAAAACATTTCAGGTGCCTACTGTCATTATTTTTCTCAAGGGTGGGAAGGGTGTATTGTGATGGAGTGACCCAAAAGCAAATTTTGGTTTGCAAAAAACTATCTGTTTAAAAACCTGTTACTATAAATATAACTTAGAGCTAACTTTACATTAGCATAACCATTAACCTAACCCATTAAACCATTACACTGAAGTCAAAGTATGGAAGGTCTATAACATACTTCCATCATATTTCCTTAAATAAAGACACAGTTCACAGTTATTTTATTAAAGAAATTTTAATTAAATCTGACCAATAAAAAATGTTCCCTATTAGTATAAAATTAATGTAAAGCGATAACTAGCAATGCTGATTCTTGTGGCCTAACAGGTAATAGGCTGTGACACTACCAGCACTGTTTCATATCTGTGCTGTTCAGTCAGTTTAAATCAAACCCTGGTTCAGAGGTTTCACACTTTGGCCCTGGTGATGGTAATAACCCATGCCTTTTTCAAATCGTGATAATAGTGGGTCAACAACCCTCGGGACCAACAAGGGGATGGATGACCACTAGGGGTTAAATACCTGGGACTCCCTGTCAGTTGTTTTAGAACTGAAGAAGCTTGTTGGATGAGAGACAAAACATCTTCACAAAGTCCAGTTGCCTTCCTTTCAAGCATTCATACTCCCATAGCCAGGCATGTTCTGCATTCTGGGATGCAGCAGAGTTTCACAGACATGCAGAGTACATTCTTGCCTGAAATAATGCCCAGATAAATATAAATATCATCCATGTTGTCCACTAGTCCAGAACACAGCTCCTTGTTCCAGTGTTTGCTGCTCCTGCCCCAAACAAATCTGGCCAATAATCCAGCTCAGTCACACTAGAGTAAAAATAGTACATTGCATTGAATTTTTTCACTTTTGGTGACCGATTACAAGTAGTTGTGGTGACCAAATGGTTGTCTAGAGGCTGGGGGTGCAACACCCTCAACCTCTACTATCTATCATAAGGTGATGGCACAGGTCACCTGGTGCAAGGCAACCGGTCTCAAAACTCTGCAGCCCAACTCAGACTCACTGCAGTCACCATCAGTCTGCAGTCTGCACCAATGAGTGCAAATCATCTGTGAAGTGTCTCTTTGCAACTGGGGACTCAACTGGTTGTATTCTGGATATATCCTATATAAAAGCAAGGTTGCACAGCAACTATGTCATTTTGCAGTTAAATTTCCATCCCGCAGCAACTGCATTAAAATTTGTTAAGAAATTTCTGCATTTGTATGAGCTTCTGGCTGGACTCGTAATGTGAGTAGTTGATGGGAATTTCTGTGTACATATACGGCAACAGATTTGTAATAGTTGCTAATTTATCACCATATCATCACAAACAGATTACATGTAACTGCCAACCTGACTCTATTCAATCACAAAGTTATAGCAGACTGACTCCATCTCGCTGCTGTTTTGTTGCCATCTCGATGCACCAAAGTTGCTTTGAAAACACCAATGGACTGAATAGTTGCATACCTGGCAGCGATGCATTATGATCCACTTGGGAGTTTTCTCGTGGTGAAAAGAAACCAAACCATGGGCGAAAGCTACAAGCTTACAAACTCATCAACTTATTTGGGCCAGAGCAAATGAACTACAGGTGTGAAAATGTCCTTAGAATACTGAAAAACATTGAAAAGAAATAAAAGTTTTTTAAAAGTGCTACTTTCAGCCGGTCACCATAGCATGCAGCTCCATTTTGCAAAGTTTTACAATGGATACGCAATCCCAAAGGGAATTTGTGTCTCCAGATGGAATTAAACCAGCAACCTTTCACTTGACAAGTGCATGTGATTGGCACCACACTATGGAGCCACCCAAAAAGCATAAGAAAAAAACTCAAACATTTTAAAAATACACTGCAAGTCTTAATTACACATAGACGTAATGGTGTAACTTCACTACAGCTTCAAGCTGCTAATAATATTTTAATATTATGATTGGAATTCACGTGAATCAATTATGATTAAGTCTCAAATGTTTTTTGTTTTTTTTTACATTAGTATTTAATGATCATTTATGTACTTAATTATTATCATCAGTAATTACAAAATGTTACAAAATGCAGTTTGCCATATTATGGTTTTAATAGAATAAATAACAATTAATATTCAGCACATTGTAGTTTCTTCATTTTCTGTCCCAGTTGGACGCATGTGGTTCTGATAAACAAACACACACACACACACACACACACACACACACACACACACGCGTTTTTAGATTTGACAGTTTATTCAGTATATTTTCACACACTTTTAGAACAGGCTGGTTTAGTTAGGTCACACTCATACATTCACACTTACACACTAGCTATTCATTTAGTATTACTACTAATTAGCCTTGTTGTCATTGTAATATTAAGGGGTTTTAACAACCAATCTCTTCTGTGCTTCCATTGACTTCACCGACAGAAACCTCATGCATACAGGAAGGACAGAAGAGACTACAAGAACAGAGTAACATCCTTTAGACAGACCCGTACAAAGAAGGAACAACAACAGTTTTAGTAAATTTCATTTTTTGTTACACACCACAGGTGAAGTTGCTTACAGTCGCCTTGTGAAACAAGTAAAAGTTGATCAAAGGGCCAAAAATATAGAAATTTGGTTGTTCCAAATCTAAATTGACTGGAGTCATGTTTAAGATCAATGTTTGTTTCACCGGGTAAGATAACTCGTATAGCAGGGTACAACTCCGTATGACCCATTGCTGAATGAGTCGTCCGTGACCAAACATTTGGTCATCAGGCTTCAGTTCTGAATTTAGGCTTTTGTTAGGGAACAAAGTGGGCAGTTTTACAAAAAAACAAAAACAAAAACCGGTCACCCCAAGAATTAATACATGATTCACTCCCTCCACATAGCTCCTGCTGCAGGATCTCAGGATGGGCTTCCATTTATAGCCTCCACCATTAGCAATCCCGATGAGAAGTTATGATGATAAAACAGAGTTTTGCTTGCAATAACCACCCACAGCCTTCACTTAATCATCCAACAAGCATACATTTTTTTCCAAAAATTAAATAAACAGTTGGAGTCTCTTCTGGCTCCAACCAGAATGTCAAGGATAGCTCATCTGGCTGTTGATCCATCACAGTTCACAGATTTTTACCTTTAAAACAGCAAATGTGACTTTGACCTTGAGCACGGTTTGGGTGAAGGCCCATTAAATGATAATTAAAATTTGACTAAGACTCTAGAAAGAGTAGAGATTCTTGTGACCTGTGAATGGACGACAGATGCCTCACTACTGGCATTAGCTCACCGGCCCTTCAGCCAGATGAGCTAAAAAAAAAACACACAAAAAAACCCCCAAGATGGCATGGCGTTATAGATAAATAGGTGCTTTGAATTTTGATTCAGGAAAAACAGAGTAATGTTACAGTGACTATGTCAGTCTTTTATATTATGATGTAAAAATGAAACCATTTCAATGGTTCACCAATGGGCAAGAGATATCAGGGTGAGAAGAGAAGGAATTACCTCAAATTTGTGTAGTGAGAGAGAAACAGGGGATTATAAATGCTTGATTTTGTCTCTTTTTAAGCTGAAAATTTGAAATAAAACATTCTGACATGACAAACATTCGATCTGTCAATGTGAAGCCAGTAAATGTGAAACTGTTCAGTGCAAGAGAACCATTTTTAACATGTGATGGAAAAAAAAATCCAGATTTAAATCCAACAGAAAGACACAGAGACGGGGGTTTCCAAACGTTATCCATCTCTAAAATTACCCTCACATTCAGGGAGACTGGGTATCTGGGTAAGATCAGGTCAAAGCCTTTACCCCCCCAAATCCCAAAGAGAATTGTTGCCATAAGTTTCACTAAAAACTCTAAACTCTAAAGAACTCTAAGACCCCAATCACACAAGCCACCTGGAAACCACTGGTTGCAAGAAAAAAAATTAGTATTCCCCAATCAGTTGAGAGTGGTAACTTGTAGTCACTGTGAAATTGATTGCTAAAGCCCCATTCATTCAGCCCTGAAGACCAGTCATTGACCCCCAATAACCACCAGTTGCCAGGGAAAAATATGCATTCCCCAACTAGTTAGTAGGTGGTTGCTTGCTGTTGCTGTGAAATTGGTCACAAAGAGGTATATGGAGTTGCACCAAAAACCTCCTTCCAATTGCTTCGGTCATCAGCACATTGCCATCGTTGCCCGTAGTTTTCATGGAAGATAATGACTTGTCTTCAGACACTTACCAACTACTCGATGAGTGGTGTTAAATTTGAAGAGTATGGCCCAAACTAGAAACGAAGACCATTTGCCTTCAGAGTAAAAGTTTCAGTGGAAAAGCACAACTTTTAGTTTGAAGGTGAATGGTTTCCCATTCAGGTTTGCATTGCACTCTTCAGAGTTTCACAACCGCTCAGCAAGTAGCTCGCAACCATTTGCAGACAAGTCTGCCTCTCCCATGCAAACTACAGGCAACTGCAGCAATCTGCTAGTAACCAAGACCAAAAGGAGATTTTTGTTGTCGCACTCTGTTTGCGAACGAATCCACCCTGCTACCTCCAGGAATCAGTCACCAACTGGTTGGGGAATACATATTTTCCTCTAGTGACCAGAGCTTGCCAGGGATCAGCAACCGGTCTTGAGGCCTGTGTAACTGAGACCTGAGGAAATTCTGCCTTTGTGAGGGTGATCTAAGAGCTGCACAGCCTTTGGGAACCTGGACTACAGACAGATTTCAGACAACCAGTCATTCTGGTCAAAAGTCCACACACACACAGAGCAAGAACAGCTCTAGCTAATGCTATGTAGTAACAGTTGTCAAGTAGAAATAGCACTCTGTAACCATGGAGATATATAACCATATTAGTTCAGCTAAAGAAAAATAAAACAAATAAAAAAACCAAACACCATCAATAACAACATTAACCACAACATCAACGGCTCATTATCACCCATGAACTTTCTGGAGAAGGTCCGTCAGCCTCTGCAAACAACTTGATCTCAGTCCATAAGAAGAATCCATTCAAGCTCACAGAAGTCCGAGTTCAAAACCAGATGTATGCACACTCAGCCAAGTATAAATCCAGTCTTGTGTACGTTGGCTACCAAAACAGACTGCTCCACCATGTCCTTTGTATGGTGGGCCATTGCTTCTGTCCACGACAGTGTTGTACATTTTGAGCATCTGTATGGATACCTCTGTCAAGAAAGTTGTACATGAAGTACATGAAGTACATGTTGTAATGCAGCATGGACACAGGGTTTAAGGATCAGTCCAGCAGACTCAGCGTCTGCCCATTTGTGAAGGCTGAGTTAATATATTGATATCATCAGGTGAACCCTGCACCATGGGCACCTGAAAGCTCCCATGTCTTTGCTTTCTTAGGCAACATTTAAACTTTCTAACTTTTAAGAGTTCGGGTTTAAGCATTCACCTGCCAGTACAATCTGATAACACTACCGTGCACTATTTCACTTACTGGAGTCAACACACTGTTTCCAACACACTGCAAATTCAACGCACATCTGTGAAACTTTCAAATGCAACTTACATTAACAGCTGCAAAAACAAGTGCACTTTGTGGGAGCAGATCATCTTACCTTTGTGCTCCAACCAGTTCGGTTTTGAGAACCCATACGCTACAATGCTACAACACAAGATAACAAAGTGACAGTATATATATATATATATATATATTTATATATATAGATAGATAGATTTTTTTAAAATTGTATGCATTCTGGTTTGATGTTACACACCGACACACAAAGTCTCACAAATGTGTGATGGCAAACTTCCATCAAGCGTGTTGGAAATGGCTTGTTTCTTTAAAACTGCACAATTATTCTGCTGCTGTAGGGTAAAAATATTCAAGACGTAATTGAAAAAAAACCACACAGACAGACAAAGGTGGGCAGAAATTGCTCGAACCACAGTTGAAATCCAAACTTTACGAATTTTACAATCAATGATGATGCATTCCTAATACGAACCCTTTCAGAAGCATTTATTCTGCAGTTCCCTCTGGGGCTATTTACACACAGACTCTTGCTGATGAAAAATATTGCTTTTCACTAATTTCAGACTCTAAGGTGGCTTAATTTGCGCCAGTCATTACTATACAAACATTACTCTGTCATTGACAAAATATACTCTACCTTTTCTAGTCTTTTTTGTCAGAAAATATCAATATTGACAAGTCTATTATGTGAATTGTGTATGAAACATCAATTGGTACTAACTGCCAAAAAAAAAAAAAACTTCAGCTCTAGCCAGATTTTGGGGCTACTGTAATTTCTAAGACCTTGAAACATCTTGATTTGTTAGTTAAACTTGGATTGGAGGAGATTTATATTATCCCATTTTGTTCAGATGATGGAGAGTTGTCTATGAATGAGAGGTGCATGAAGTGTAAGGCAAAATGCTATCGTTTAAGTATTGTTTCATCTGGCCTCAAACTCAGAGAAAGAGGCAAAGAAGACGGGAAACATGACGCGTTTTGTCTCTGCTGTGTTTGGTGCTTTGTTTGTCTCTAAAAGTGCCCATTGTTTGCATTTATTTATGTAAGAGCTTTTCTCTGCTGAATGGCCGACGCACAGGAAGCCTGCTGATCGTGTCCACCCTGAAAATCTTCCACAAAGACTCAAGATGCAACAAACACATCAAGAGAAATCTGGAAAAAAAAACAAAAAACGACCCACCTAATTCCGCCCTCCTGACAGACTTCTTCATCAAAAACGTCCGCTTAATGAATGAATCAGTCTTCCCGCTGTCAGTCAGCGTGAATCATCCTCCTACATCAGCCTCTCTTCAATTCCAAAGCAGCCAATTTGTCCCAGCACACTGCCAAACCAACGTCATCACCCAAGACGAGCGAGGTATTACCGGCTACCATCTAACTATTTAAAGTTCCTCATTTCTTTATTAATGGCGGAAAACATAATTTCTGTGAGGGGTGTGATGCAATCTACAGCGACAATCTGTGCAGTCTTAATTCAGCATTCATGATGGCTTGTGAACGTCACTGGATCAGCTGAGCTGGTGTGGGTCAACTTCAAAACAATGAATCCTGTGTTCACAGGGTCAAGGATAGGTCTGACCCTAATCCTAGCTAAATGTTTTGAAGAAAGAAAAACTACTTTTTTGTTTCTGTTATTTTGTAAGGTGTCTTTTTTTTTGTTTGTTTTTGTCCTCTGACTCCCCAAACTCAGAAGAACCATTTTCAAAAGCTAAAAAAAAAATTGAAACTGAAATTGAAAATTTAATACCCTAGGCATAGCATTTAGATTTAGGATATTTATTATCATTGATCACTTATACCTCAGGTTTTAGCTCCCACTTTACAAAGACCATTTCCTGTAACTGAGAACGTCACAGATCCTGCAGATCCTTCACAACAGGTGTCAGGTAGTGCTTCATAATCTTTGTTAGAGATTTAGATTTTCTTCATAAATAGGCAACTCTCCAACATGAAGTAATAATGGATGAGTAGATATTTTTAAAATTAGTGAGATGAGGCTCAGATTTTTTAAAGACATTTTACACCTAGCTGAGAACAGTTCTGCAGTGTGGTAGTCCCTAAACCGTTTCCAACCTTGCATGGTATCAGAGTAAAAATCTCTCTTGTACTTGCACATGTTGAAACGTGGCACAATGACCCATTTACAATGCATCTCAGATTTCAAGAAACTCTCAAGTCAGCCATCTAAAAATTGTGCATACCTATTAATGGGACCTATTTTATCCACAATCAAAATCACATTTTTCTAAAACCTCTCCAGTTACCGAAAGATTTAAGGGTAAGCACTATCAATCAGTTCGTGTTGAACTCTTGCCTGGATGGTGAATGGTTTAACCTGCCTTTTCCTGTCAGTCACACTGTCTCCATGACAATGACGACTTCGCTGCTATCCTCAGATGTTGGTGTCGTGGTGGCGGTCGGAGTACACAGTGTAAGTCCTTCCTCTGTGGTCACCTGACCTCTTGCAGGGCAGTCCACACTGTCATGGAGATCAGTGTCACTACTTCTTTTATCCCTCTCCCCTCCACTTCCTTTCCTGCCACCTTCCTCTTCCTCCTCCTCTTCTTCATCATCTTCCTCCTCTACCCGACACCTGCATACCTCAATCCCAGAGTCACCTGTAAGTCGCCGGTGTCTATATTGGCTTTCATCAGCTCCCATGTCCTCATCTTCGTCTTCGTCATTATCCTTCTCCTCCTGTTCCTCCTCCTCATTCTCCCAGCTGGGTGGTCCTGGTTCAAAGACATCCACGCAGGGCGAAAACAGAGTCTGTTTTGGTGGAGACTGAGTAGCACGAGGTGAAGGTGAGAGGGAGGATGCATGCCCAGAGGAAGATCCACCTTTGTCAGACTGGTGCAAAGCAGTAAGGGGGTCGAGGAGTAAGGCTGGACCAGTGAGGGAGGTGGAAGAAAGGGCTTGAAGAATTAGGGGAGGAGGAGGAGGAGGAGAAGTGGAAAGGGGTGGGGGTGAGGATGGTGAGAGAGTTGCAAGGGGTGACTGACAAGTAGCATAAGAAGATTCAGACTCTATGGTTATGGCTGGGCAAGAGGAAGTAGGGGACACCTCTGCTGAAAAGGTGAGAACTGGTGTAAGGGTGGACAGAGGACCTGATCCAAAACCAGCACCAGAGCATGATTCAGGTCCAGAACAAGAACCCGAACCAAAACCTGCCTGGGCATTTAAAGGCAATGAAGGAATATGGTCGAAC
Source organism: Pterophyllum scalare (assembly GCA_024447675.2). NCBI lineage: Eukaryota > Metazoa > Chordata > Actinopteri > Cichliformes > Cichlidae > Pterophyllum > Pterophyllum scalare. Next base: position 20,673 of record JAMQGT020003026.1, on the reverse strand, counting down.
TCTGATGATCGAGACAGAACCAGAGAATGTCCTGAATGATCTGTTTCTGCAGCTGAATCCAGACGAGATGCTGAAACAGCAGCAGAGCTTAAATGCCTCGATAAGTCTGACCCTGGGCTGGGAGGAACCTGAACTAAACTTAAACCAGGTGATAATTCTAGTTTCTGGTACTGACATAGTGTGGGTAATGTGGGTGCTGCATCTGTATCTAGGGCAAGATTTGTATGCACTGGAGAGAGAAGGGCATTAATTGACGAATCTGCAAGTACCGTGGCTTTGGGTTGTGGATTTGGAAACAGGATAACGTCTGAAGTTACTGGATCTGGAGGTTGTGAAAGCTTTGGAAGTGGCGTTTGTAATTCTTGACCTTGTATGAGATTTGTAGTTTCTAGAGATTGGGTAAGCTTTGTAGGTTCCTGGATTGATGTTTGACTAAGCTTTGTAGGTTCTTGGACTGGAGACTGGGTCATCTCAGTAGGTTCTTGGACTTCAGATTGGGGAAGCTTTGTAGGTAATGGAATTGGCACAAGATCTGAGTTTGGAGTTGGGGAACCAGTAGTGGAGCCTGCTACTGGGGTCAAAGTTCTTCCAACATCTGGAGATGGTACTGAGGCTGGGCTATTAGGAGAACTTATTGTATCAAAAGTCCTCGTTAAATTGAGTGTTTCTGGTGTTTTTGTGGTGGTAATAGAAGAGTCAGAAGTGCTAGCTGTTGGAGTAGGAGGGCCTAACATTGAAGGAATTTGGGGGGCAGGGTCCCTCGTGTCCCTAGCTGGGTCCTTGATATGTATTATTTGGATGGTGGGGAGTGCTGTGTCAACATTTGGACTAGAAAGTGTACTTGAGCTACAGGTGCTGACCATTGGGGTACATGGTGCTATGTCTAGCTGCTGCTTTATGGGAGATGTAGTTCCAACTGGAAGGGTGAGCTGAAAACCAGGCGAGGCTGAAGGCTGAGGGGAGGCTGCCCTGGTAACAACCGCCACAGTAACAGTCTGGTTGGGAAATGATGAGTTTATGGCAACTGGTGCATGAGCTCCGGTAGCATTTGCATCAGCAACATCAAGAGCCATCCTCTCGGAAGCAAACTGTGCCTTGTTTACCTTCAAGGAGGCTGCAGCGGCAGAGATGGTGTCCATGGTGACATCAAGAGTGAGAGGCGTGGCTTCACTTGGTGTGGAGGCGTGGCTTGTGTCAGTCTCATATGTGATGGGTGCTGACAGGGAGGAGCTACACGGAGAGGAGGGGCAGCAGGAATCACAGGAACAACTTGAGCTACAGGAAAGATTTAGAGTTATTACTGTGTAAGATCTGAATTTGATATACTACAGCTGCATGAATCCAACTCATAAGAAAAACAGTAATAAGTAAGTAAGTAATAGGTGACAGCTAAAGTAGTCTGAATGGTATTATCAGTAGTTTTACCAATATTAGTATCAGAAGTAGTGGCAATAACTACTATTTGTGGTAGTACCATTAGTATCGGTGATACTTGTTGAGGAAGGACGGACCCCCAGTTCCATGGAAATAATTACTACTACTTTTGCTGTGGTGCTGCCAGCAGTTATAGTGGTATTACTATCAGTACTTCCTATAGCATTAGCAGAATTGTTACCTGTTGTCCGAGCTGAGGGAGGACGGCCCATCACTGTGTGGCCGGTGCAGCAGGGGACCGTGCTGAGTGAGCAGATGGGGGTCGGCGGTGCGTGGAGGTTGCGGATAGCGAGGGGTGGTGAACACAGAGCTGTATGGAGGAGGAGGGGTGGAGGGCTGAGCTGCCACCTCCTCATAGGAAGGCAACTTCAGGGATGCCAGGAAACCTAAGAGGGATGGAAGTTTAGCACAAAATAGACAGAATGACTTTTGCCTGTGTTATCTATTGCAATCTGCAAGAGACATTCCTTTATTGCTCAGGTATTTGGATGACAATTTTAAAACGGTAATGTACTTTCTTTGACAATGAGTGTGTACTCCATGTAAAAGTTTTGTAACTTCAATTTGCATTTGTTTTGATGTAATGTAGCAAGAGTGCAGCAACCAGCAGTGCGACTGCATTTTTTTTTTTTTTTGCAGTTAGACCAGGTTAATTTATAAGTGTACTGCATGACAGTTTTTTGACTGTGGTCACTACCTCAGCAGGTTTGACAGTGATGACACTGATAAATTGGGTTATACAATAACAAAACTCAACAAAAGTACGCTCTCCTGCAGCCATCTTAAAGAGTCTAGACCAACATGGCAGTTGACCTACTAACCTTGTCCTATATTAAAGAAATAGCCCAGCCATATGCAGTGTTTCCCACAGCATTTCACTATATTTGTGCACACACACACACACACGAACACACACACACACACACACACACACACACACCAAATACCATGGCTTTACCAACAAAGTTATTTTGGCCACACACTAAAAGACGTTGCAGATGTTTTTTTACTTTATGGCTGATGACGGAGTGCAGTAGACGCTCGTTGGAGTGACTGTTTGTGTCACGTACAAATGACATCACCACAATTTCGAGCCGCCTTGTTGAGATGGTACTCAATTGTAATGGAAAATGATCGAAACCGGGTCGACATGCAGGTACTAGTGGAAAAGATGCATTAGAAACCACTAAACAGAAACCCTGAATGAGAAGTGTGGAAATGATGCATCATATGGAGAGACACAGTAACTTTAAATTTTACTACTGAATTTCCAAAAAAACATGTTAAAGATCTTTTAAAAATAATTAAAGGAACAGTGGTAAATATGCTGCACACATAGCTGAAGCCTAATGTGCATAAAAAAAATCTGGCACATTTTGGTAAGTCACCATACTGTATAATAGCTTGATTTACTGTCCTTTTGTAAAAGATGCAAATAACTAAAGTATTCAGCAGAACCTCCCTTTAAAAGAGACACTGACACAGTGGTTGTATTAAATAAATACTTTTCAATCTTGAAAAAATAAAACAATTTAAAAGTGAGAAGGAGAAGAATAGGAGGCAAACGTCTGAAAATCACCGGAATTACTCTTGAAGGCCTCTGAGTGGAAATTTCCACTGAGTCGTCACGGCCACGAATTAGAAAAGCGGCACGTCGCTCGACTTGACAGCTGAGCATCAGTCACAAAAAAACAAGAACGGGCTTCATCTGTTCTGATGCTGTGAGTAGAGCTTAGAGGCGGCTCTCATACAGAGAGGAATGCCATGGGTCCTAGAAAACCAGTAAACCTCTAGATGTCCAGCCTCTGGGCTTTAACAGGGCTTCATAACGAAGCCTCGAACCAACATATGCAACCACTTTGGCTCTCAGTCAAAGCCCTAATGCTACCATGACTGTGATCTTTATTTCAATTTTGTTCTTCACCTAGACAGCAAAAGTATGAGGTCTGGATCACACAGAATAAATGTTTAACTAAACTTTAAACTCTCTTGAGGTCTGTGATGAGGTCTGGATAGAAAAAAAAACACCCAGCAGTCCTGAAGTATAACACCTCCACATACCCGCCTAATTTCACTGAAAACATCCAGACAACACAGATTCGAGAGTCTTAGCCCAGGTCCAGCATGGAGGAGGGGTAGGAATTGGCTCCATGGTAGGCCAGGAGGCCGATCTCTCTCTGTCTCTGCTGCTGCTGGACTCTGAGTTTGGCTCGACGGTGTCGGTATGCACAGCAGCAGCTGAACAGGATGAGGACGGTCCACAGCAGCCAGAACCCTGAATGTACGTACACATGTGCATGCACGCACGCACACACACACACACACACACACACACATAAAACACAGCTGTTAGAGTGAAAATATAACAGGCAGGGATTCTTCACTGTTACTGTACATGACTAAACATTTAAATGTCATTATATACACGAGTAAAGTAGTACATAAATCAACAAATGGACTTCTTCAGAGGTGCCCTTTGCCATCAAATCTGTTTATATTTAATCTACAGAATTTCTAGGTGCAGTCACGGGGTGGAGGAGGACCGCTCTGCTTTTTGCAGATGTTGTGGTTCTGCTGGCTTTATCGAGCAATGGTCTCCAGTTCACACTGGAGCGGTTTGCAGCAGAGTGCTCGGCCCTGGTTCTCCCTGGGTCAGGGAGGAGATGCTGCCCCAAGTGGAGGTGTTTAAGTATCATGAGATCTTCATTAATGAGGGAACAGGAGAGCGGGGGACTGACACAGCGCCTGCAGTGATGTGGATGTTACACTGTTGATTTACTGATGGATTAAAACTTGTATTCCCACCATTATCGATGAGCTACAGTGACGAACTCTGGGTAGCGAGTCAAAGAATGAGACTGCCAATCAGAGGTGAACTTCCTCTGACACTGTTAAGACTCAATTACACTTTGTGCACCAACTATGCACGCGCCCCAGGCGGCTGGGGACCCAACAGCCGAGCAGTCATTCCTGTTACACTTCTTCTGCCGCCTGGGGTGCGTGCACAGTCGGTGCACTGTAATCTAAAATCTCCGCAGATGACGTGGTCACCAAAAAAAAAGGCAGACATCCGCACAGTCCCTCGTATTCACCCTCTGATGAGGAAATTTACATCACTTGGACCTGAATGGACCTGAGTGGACCTGGCAGATGCAGTATAATCGAGGCTGCAGGAGCTCGGTCATCTCTGCAGGGACAGATTAGAGCCACTACCACTCCACAGTGAAAAAGAGCCATTTGAAGAGATCAGGCATCTGACCAGGATGCCTCCTGGACTCCTCTGAGGTGAGGTGTTTAGGTTACGGGACGAGACCCCTGGGCAGACCCAGAACATACTGGGGATCCTTGGTATCCCACTACCCCCCAGCAGAAAAATGTACTGAGGGATGGAAATTACACCTGGACCAAAGCTGTTTCTACTTGTATCCAGAAAAATGTAATTATAATAATAAATAAGCAAAAATTAATGAACCTCAGTTTTTTTTTAAATGACAAAAAATCTACAGCACTGCCTTGAAAAAGCTTCGTAGACCAAATATTACTGGATAAGATCAATAATTCAAACCTTTCACTAGAAAACAAACAACGAGCACTGGAACATGTTTGTAAAAGATTTGGATCTAATCAAATGTGAGTCTGAATAATTGATTAATGTAGACCATGTAGTGTTTGGGTTCTGTTATCATCTGAACAGATTTTTTTAAAATATGAATTAATATATTTAATTTGCTCATTTATTTGCTTTAAAAAAAAGTGCTGATTATATATGAATTTCTACCACAATATATTAATACTGAATCAAATCGCCTTCACTATTATTAAATACAGGGGCTTCTGTAAGGCTCATGTGGCTGTGTAATGGCGACAGGGAAGCAAGAATACTCGCCTAGAAATAAATCAAGTATTTATGAATGCAAAATGAGGCTGGGACAGCACCTTGAATCCTGTACACCACTGCATAAATCATGAATGCAGTAAATGAACTTACACCAGAGTTCGTAGTAGTAGGTGCAGCAGCCGGTCTCTCCGCAGCAGTGTCCCGTCTCACACAGGTATCCTCCGTTAGCGTTGGCACCCGGGCAGTACCGCGGTCTCCCCAGCAGGGGCAGGCTGCCACCGGAGTGGTACTCCATCGCACCCCTGCTTCACGCACACTTAACCCAGAGCCACCGCTACCTGCTCACCGCAAGCCGCTAACTGGATGTTAGCTGCCAAATGCGTAATCCCGGTTGCAATCCAGCTACATTTTTTATGTACTCTGTTTTCCAGCTGAACTTCCCCTCTGGAGCAGGCAGCTTTTGTGCGTGTGTTCTTCTGGGTAGCAGGTAACTCCAAATAGCTTCGAAATTAAGATAATCTACATTTTCAGCACAGGTGAAACACCTGAAGTGTAGAGAGGACTTCACAGCAAAGCAGCTGCTAGCCTGGCAGATTCAGCGTCGCCTGTCTGACAGCAAATTACTGAACTCATCACTGAGAAAGACCACAACCAGGCGGGAACATCTGCATCCAAAAGGGGCGGGCGGGGGCTTCCAGAGCTGTTATCACCACTCACGCACGATTAAAGGCTACAGAAGAGCACCACCTAAACCACTCTCATGTGACAGCTACTGAACTCTGTTGGTGCTACAGCTGCAGGAGAGCGCCGGCTGGGAGACGGGATGACAGCCAATAGGAGGCCCTGAACTGGAGAGGGGAACAAGAATGAAACAATAGTTTATTGAAATACAACAAGACATCTCTCTCTCTCACACACACACACACACACACACACACACACACTACTACAGGCCTGTTTGATATTCATTGCCGCACCGAGTCAAAGCACAAGTGACACAAAGCTGCCACTCAGTCCATGTCACGCACACACGTGTTTACACTTGTATCCTTGCGAGGACCGTCGCTGACATAATTCACTGGCTGAGACCGGACTCTGAAGAACGGACTCCCGTTCAGAGACGGAAGATCAGCATTAAAAAGCTTCAGGAGGAAAAGTGAAAGTGACGCTGACGAATGAGGTTTTTAACGAGCGAAGTTAATGAGTAACAATTAAACTGCTGATGTTTTACTGCTTAATATTCAACTGTTCATTGTTGTTCCCTGTGTGCAATCATGGTAAAAAGAAAGTAAACCACATGGACATAATAAAAAAACAATTTTCTGGTATTAAAATTATTTAAATGCAACCTCAGATGAACTACAAAACATGTCACATTACACCATGCCATTATCTTTTTTTTTTTTTTTTTAACAAAATTTGAGCCAAAACGCAGAAGCAGTGTGTGAAACGCTAAGTGCTTCCTTCACTGCTTCCACAGTGATAAAGCAGCCGGGTGCTGCTAATAAAATTAACTTAATGAACTAATGATGTGTGTGTTAACTACAGCTGCAACTAAAGATTATTTTGGTAGTCGACTGATCTGTCAATTATTTAACGATCAGTCGACGAGTCATCAATTATTTCGATCTTACCTCACCTGTTCAAGCCTGCCCACCTTGTTGTCTCTTCTCACACTTAAAATAGTGACCCACAAAAATACAAGTTTGAAACTAATCAAATGTATTTTAACATTAATGTGACCATCACAAGAAATATCAAATAAAAAATGCACATTAAAGTTTTTATTTTTAAATGAAAATATATTGTGCAAATAAATAAAAATGGCCTCTGTCCAAAAGTTCAAATAATACTTCAACTTAAATCAAAAATATTTTTCCATCCAAAACAGCTGAAAAGTTTGCAGACGATTCAGTTCATGACGAGGTTTACTATTCAACATGAACGCTGATATTGATGCGAGGAGAAAAAAAGGAGACAGCGTTAACACAATGCCAAAGAGGAAAGACATTAGCAACTGTTGCTGCCACCAATCCAGGAAAGGTTGTAAGGATATTTCCAAGCAATCTGAAGTCCATCATTCCACAGTGAGAAAGATTATTCACGAGTGAAAAACATTCAGCGCAGCTGACAATCTTCCCAGGTGTTTCCCCAGGTGTTGCCAAATTCAGCCCCAAGGTCAGACCGTGCAGTGCTCAGAGAAACTATAGAAACCAAAGAGCTACATCTCAGACCGTACAGGTCTCAGTTAGCATGTTAAAGGTTAAAGTTCACGACAGTACAATTAGAAACAGACTGAAAAGGTATGGCTTGTTTGGAAGGGTTGCCAGGAGAATGCCTCTTCTCTCCGGTTTGCAAAGCTGCTTCTGAACAAACCACAAGACTTCTGGAACAATGTCCTGTAAACAGACGGCGATTTGGTCTAATCACCGCCTTGCAGTCATTGAGTCGACCACGAACTCTTCTGTGTACCAAAGTATTCTAGAGTCAGATGTGAGGCCGTCTGTCTGACAGCTAAAGCTTGGCTGAAACTGGGTCATGTAACCGGACAGTGACCCCAAGCACAGCAGAAACTCTGCAACAGAATGACTGAAAAAGAAAAGAACCAAGGTGCTGCAATGACCCAGTCAAAGCCCAGACTTCATTCTGATTGTAATACTGATGCTTGACCTCAAGAGAGCTGTGCATAAATTAATGTCCACAAACCTAATTGAACTAAAGCAATGTTGTAAAGAAGAGTGGACCACAATTCCTCCACAATGATGTGCAAACTGATAAAGTAACACAAAAACATCAAATTATTGCTGCTAAAGGCGTTTCTACGAGCTACTGAATGATGGGGGACGCTCAGTTTTTCACACGCTACTTTTGGATTTTGGCTTAATTTGAGTTAAATAAATACCAGCACAGTGTAATAAATCATCTGTTGTTGTCTACCGGAAGATGCAGCACCTTAGAATTGAAAGAGGATGTACTTTCTTTTTTCACGACTGCATTGCAATTGTACGATTTGTATAGTTGAACGCAGGGTTCCTGCAGCTTAAAGAAAGTTAGATTTTAAACTTATTGGCGACATCCTAAAGTCTCTTTTTTTCTTTTGTCGGTCACTAGTGAGAACCACATCTCCCTCTGTACCATTCAGAGAGTGAGAGACACTGTGCTGCTGCTGTCTCGCTCTGAGTCACTGTAGTACAGACCTTTTTATTGATTAATCAATAATAAGAAAATTATTCAGTGACTGTGTGAAGCAATCTTTAGTTTTAGGATCTCAGCGGTGTCTACTGCTTTTCTCCAGCTGACGCAAAGTAAACTGAAAACATTTACATTTGAGAGGTTTGACTGTGAAATTTCTGTTTTTGTTTTTGGCATTTTATTAAACTTTACAGAGCGAAACAATAACAGCTTCATCAGGAAAATTATACCACAAATAATCAGCAGACTAATCGGTGGCAGCAACAGTGCTGGCTTTAAAATGCAGTTTGTTTTAACGTTTCTATTATACACAAATATTCCAGCCCAACATCAATATCAGATTTCTGTCTGCAAACAGGATGGCAGAGAAGACAAACAATAAAGCCGATGACCCTAAAGTGCCAAAAACTGCAGTTCCACTCGATGCCGACTCCAAAAGTGAGTCAAAACCGCAGCATAACAAGTGATTTTTTTTTTCTGTAACTCACGTATTTCTCTTGTTTTAAGGCTAAAAGTTTGCATGATTGGGGCCGTGGTCTCTTTGACTGACAGGTGGATGGTAGGGATGATAGGGACCAGAGTGACTGGTGCAGCTCCCGCAATAGCTCTGGTGCGACTCATTGATAAGAAAAGCAGAGTTGGCCATTGAAATACTTTGCTTTCGGGAGGGGAGGGGGTGCGAAATGGAACAGATGTTATCGTGTTTTCTCGACCAAAGGAGGAAACACAATTTAGTGAAGCAGCTAAAAGACCGGCATCCAGACCTGATCCAAGTCGAGTGCATTTAAATTCATCCACAGTGTTATCCTTCTTAGAACAGTGCACGTTATCGTTTTGTTTGAGACAGCTGGCACTGCTGTTGTGAAATTAGCTTTGTAGGCTGAAATGCTTGCAGTGGTTATGCTAACGCACTGTGTAACTACCATAAGTTGCCCAGTAGGTTAGCTGGTGAGTCTACATTGGCTGTGGGTGTGAATGAGAGCGTGAGTGGCCGCCTGTCTCTCTGCATGGGCCCTGCGACAGGCTGGCGACCTGTCCAGGGCGTACCCCTTCTCTCACCCTATGGTAGTTGGGGCAGGCTCCAGCCTCCTGGGGCCCTGAATTGGATAAGTGATGGCTAGACATCGTTAGCCAATGGCCAAGCAGCTTCACAGTCAGACCGGCCTCTCCTCGCCATATCCAGTTCTTTGAAACCAAGACGCCGATGGCAGAAACGCCAATCCCGAGGCTTCAGGAGTGAGAGAGTGACGTCACAGTAGCTTCATGTCGCTTTTAATAAAATCATGGCGGAAACGTTCATGCTTTACATACAGTCACATTAATTTTATATCTTTTGCCTCCTTGGCAGAAAAGAGGAGTTAATAAGAACATAAACACAATAAACAAACATAAAAAGACTCTGTGCTGTTCGAGACCTTCATCCCTGTCAGCAACAGTGATTCAGTTTTTTTTTGGAATAAAAACTCTCAAGCCCTATAGAAAGGCAGAGACCGAAATGTCCCCACTGTGTACAGATGTCCTCACTCCTTAAAACTCACAGTGGTCCCCACACTGACATATGGACAAGTGGACAGAACACACTGCTGCAGAATTCAGCCGGGCTCACAGGAGAAGCTGGTGGTCTGTAAAGGAGTTTCCTTACTGGGCCAAGTTCTGGCTGCATGCTGCAATGCTGCACACACGCACACACACACACACACACAGCAAGCTGCCTGGTAAACATGATGGCTGATGGTCAGTGAAGGCAACACACACACACACACACACACACACACACACACACACAAACGCATACATACATACAACATGCATACATACAGGCCATACAGGGAGACATCAAACACATGCATATTATGTATCATAGCTCAGCGCAGGTTTTATTCAGAGCCAAGCAGGATGCAGACGGACCCCCCCCCCCAGCTGCCGTTAACGGTGAAATCCCCCAGCAGCTCATAAACAAAAACAACCGTACCGCTCCGTCCTCCGCTGGGTCAGTCTGCGGGCCTCGCTGCTTCTGCAGTCGCTGTGATTCCCGTTTGTCTGCCGCGGTGTCGGTGCTGGGTACCGCCGGGGCCTCCTCTCTCAGTCTCTCCGGTCCCCCGCCTCCTCGCGCTCCCTCCTCAGTGCGACCCTCCGCCAGCCCCGCCGCCATCAGCGCCAGCGGCACGTCAAGCACGCACAGCGCCAGACGGCACACCTCCGCCCTCTCGCTACTGTTACGTTCAAAGTAAAAGCCTCTAAAAGGTGTAACTCCGAGCGTGTGTACCTGCACCACAGTGCAGAACACGCACAAAGAGAGGCCCTGGCCGGCTGGCGGATTCAAACCCAGGACCTTCTTGCTGTGAGGTAATAGTGCTCACCATTGCGCCACTGCACCGCCCTGAACAACTAATCAATAAAACTTTACTTTATAGCACTTCATAGACGATCGGCTGGCTGTTAGGCTTCACCTCAGAGAAATGGACCTCTGGTTTGTGCTGTTGTGTAAAGAATAGAGAGTCGTGTTGTTTCACATGTGTTTTTTAATATAAGTTATAACAGCGCATCTAAAACAAATATAACGTGTTACATAAATAACAGACAGTGGTTACATTTTAACCCATGATGGAGTTTAACTGTAGTAAAGTTGATACATTTGTAACAACGCCCAGTGTGAGTTTTATTTTTTAGACGCACTAAAATAAACCGGAAGCTCTGCGTGTGCGTGTCTGTGTGTGTGTTTTTTCCCTGACACGACAGCCCCGCCATTATCGCCACGAGCCAGCAACAGCTGCTGCAGTACATCCCCATCAGTGTGTCGGTGAAACCGGCGAAGAGAAAAACAGCTTCACCGCGGAGGGCGTGTTTGTATCTAATCAACAGCGCACATTTCTGCCCTCACGGAGGTGCAGAGTCAAATCACGGGAAACAGGTCCTCGTAATAAATAGTAGCACTAAAAAAAGAGGAAGAAAAAAGACTGGTTTCTTATTACGGACGCACTGGTATCTGATTGGCTCGAGGTGGCGGGCTAGGAGCCAATCAGAGAGCACCTTGAGGGATTCTGCCGCTCCTAGCAACAAGCGAAAACTTTATTTAATCAGATTTTATCCTGCTGTACAGCTCTTATCGATCATTTTGATGCAGTTCTCAGAACAGTGAAGGCATTTCTCACAAAACAGACTCATTTACACATTTCTCCAAAAACACACTAAAACAATCAAATCCTTTTCCAAAGAGTCAACGCTCAGACCAACGAATAAAAACTTTTCACCACTGTTTTAAGGCTTAGTTACTGAATAGTAACTTTTTATATTTCCTCAGTGATTTTGAAAAGAGCACAAGAAATAAAACGTAGAGTAAAACGCAGACGCAGAGATGAAGGATTCATTTGAAACTTGACACAATGTAACTGTTAAAACGGAGCAAAGCAGAATGTAAAATGCTCTGTTTCTTCCTCTTCTTCTTTCAGCTGCTCCCTTTAGGGGTCGCCGCGGTGGACCTCCATCTCACCCAATCCCAGCATCCTCCTCTGTCACACCAACCCTCTGCAACCCCTCCTTCGCTGCATCCATGAATCTTGTCTGTGGTCTTCCTCTTTTCCTCCCTCCTCTGCACATGTCCGAGCCATCTCAGCCTTTCCTCTCTAAATTTGTCTCCGTACCGCTCATCCTGAGCTGTCCCTCCGATGTGCTCATTTCTAATCCTGTCTCTCCTGGTCATCCTGATTACTCCCAGCTCGGCCTCCTGTCTTTGTTGGTGCTGATCCGCACATCACAGCAGGTCCCACTACCATCCTGTGAATCTTCCCTTTTACTCTTGCTGCCATCCCTCTCTCACACATCACTCTTGAGGCTCTGTGTATCAGAAAACACAGTGAAGTCACACTGCATGCTGTTTATTGTATATGCGTGTGTTTAATTAGCAGTGTCGTGACACGCACATGTTTCCATTTGCTTTCAGCTGAAGAGCATTTTTCACTGCTACCGGTGCCAGTGTGTGACTGTCGTTGCTCTCTCACGCATATTTGAAAACCATACGATCTTCCTGATGTGAGAACTGCATCAAAGCGATTGAAAAAAGAAACTGCAAAAATAATGAATAAATAATGAATGCTGGAAATATTAGAAAGCTTTAACAATTCATCATTCTTAATGATCAGAAAGAAAGAAAAATGATTTCAGCTCATTAATGCTCTGCCTCCTCTCTGAGTCTAATCTGATCATTAGGAGTTACTGTTTGATGCAGTTCTCAGAACGATTATAATTCTTATTGTTTCTACTGGCTGACTTATCACTTCATAGAACACAACATCAATGATGATATTTGAGTGCGCACAGAAGAACACTATAATATACACAATATCGATTTTTTTTTCTTTCCTTAGAATAGCACAGATTACGATGACATTTTCCCCGAGTCGCTGCAGCCGTGAACTTTTTGAGACATTACCCGGCGGAGCGATATGTGAGACTCGGGGAGGACAGTCTCTCAGAAATATATGAATGCAGCAGCTCCAAATAGCATTTGTTTCAAAACGTGTGCCTCTACCCTGCAGACAGAAACACTGTATTTACTTCACTTTGCTAATTCAGAAACTATAGTTACACATTATTTTGCAGATTTGTCATACAAAACATATCAGAGCTTAAAAAAAATCAGAATTATTAGCCACAAACATCAGCACAGGGTGACGGGTCTCTGTATTGTGCAGCTTACATTGCTGCGAACATAAACTTCCAATGCCCAAATTCAGGGCCATGAATTTACCTTTTACATGATGCTGGTGTTGGAAGCCTAGAACTGCTTTCTCATTGGACACATGCTAAATTTGCAGCACAGACCATTAGGTCTGCATTTATTGTGCTACCTCTGATTATAGACACAGTTATCATCATGAGGTTGTGTTCATAGATTAATGGCACAGCATTTGCAGCCTCCAGATCCCCTAAAACCACCTTGAATTCGTTCAGTGAGAGCAACTCCTTGAGTTTTTGTTGATTTTCGCAGCTGATTCCAGGAAGTGGGAGCTGCCATAGATTGGATTTCACACCATTGACACCAAGGAGCATGTTTGGAAATGCAACAGCACCCTCTGCTGACGCAGAACAAAAGGCAGCCAACATCCAAATAAGAGCTTTGACTGTCCCTCAAGAGGCCTGAAGAACTATTCCTGATGACTACCTGAAGAAATGACTCCGAGAGATCAGACTGTGCTGAAGAACAAAGGTGGTCACACCAAATATTGACATTCAAGCTCGTTGGATTTATACAAATGCTGTTTTTTTTTAACCTTATATACTGTATTTACATGTACACCTATCAAGCATAACATTATGGCCACTAACATGTGAATTGAACAACACTGATTATCTCTCCATCATGACACCTGTTAGTGGGTGGGATACATTAGGGAGCAGGTGAAAACTGTGTGAACTCTTTGAGCGCATTTGACAAGGGCCAAACTGGGATGGCCGGGTCAGAGCATCTCCAAAACTGCAGGCCTTGGTGGGGTGTTCCTGGTCTGCAGTGGTCAGTAGTTATCAAAAGTGGTCCAAGGAAGGAACAGTGGTGCACTATGGGAAGAAGGCAAGCCGGTGGAGGAAGTGTGATGCTTTGGATAGTATTCTCCTTGGAATCCTTGGGTCCATAAGGCCTACATAAGCACTATAGCAGACTATATACACCCTTTCAAGGAAACAGTATACTGTGATAGCCATGGACTCTTTCAGCAGGAAAATGCACCCCGCCCAAAGCAAAAATGGTTCAGGAATGGTTTGAGGAGCAACAACCAGTTTGAGATGTTGACTTGGCCTCTAAATTCCCAAGATTTTAATCCAGTCGCTCATCTGTGGAATATGCCGGACACAGAAGTCCAGTCTACGAAGGCCCCTCCTCGCAGTTTGCTGTGTGGATGTGCTACTAACATCTTGGTTCAGATACGACAGCACACCTTCAGGGGTCTAGTGGAGTCCATAGTTCAATGGATCTGGACTGTTTTGGCAGCAAAAGGGGGACCAACACAGAATTAGACAGCTGTTCATAATCTTATACCTTAGCTGTGTATGTTTGCACGTTTCAGTAAGTTGCTGCACCCATTTCCCGTTTCCCTAGCAAAATACAAAGACGTAATGGGTGGCTCAAGATTTTTGCAGAATACTTTACATTTGATTAATTTGAACTAGTTTGCTCATTAAGTAATTGCTGCAGCAAATGATGGACATCAGCTATAATATTCTGAGTGTGCCATCATACTGAGTATGTTTTCTTCATTATGTTTGCAGTTCAGTTACTCAGGCTATATTTTATTTACCATCAGGTTAGCATAGGAAAGCTGTGCCATGAGGAGTTGATTGAGCTGTAGGTAGTTATTGTTCACAGAAACATGTGCAGATTTCTGTCCTGAATACATTTATTATTTATAATTTATTTATTTTTGTTAGTGTTTTACCTTGAATGGTTTCAAGCAGCCAACCGCTTTCTTAAAAATGTATTAATTTCTTGTGTTTTTAGTTTTATTTGGGTTATTTGTTTAGGTCAAAGATTCTGTTCAGATCTGTTCAGATGTTTTATTTTGTTCAACCAGCCTCAAAACATCAGTTAATAACTCAGACAGTGGAGAAACTGGAGGTATATGATACTAGATGACGGCTAATTTTCAATTCAGATGCTCTGCCCAGTCAAACATTGGGCAGTGCTCTGGTAACAAACCAAGCTGTTCAACACACCACAGATTCTGTTTTAAAAAGCATGTTCTGGAAGAGGAACCAAGAAGATCCTGGTTTGATCAGAGCTACTAAACGGGATCGAGTTCCAGTGTGAACACCTCTCACTTATCTGCTGCACAACTTACTTGTTTGAATAAAATGGGAGTTCCTTTGTTTAGCACATCTATACTTCCGTATTTTATGTCTGACTTTTTTTTATATTAGATTAGAATCCCAGTTTGTGATATTAACTATTCACACCTAATAACAGAATAAATATTTTAGAAAGACAGAGCTGTTATATGTGATGCGCTGACCACATCATGCATGTGAAATCCTGCGTCAAACATTTGATTAAAATTGTAATAAATTACAACATATTATAAAAGGGATGTAACAGGAGTTACAGTTACAGTCCTCACAGCTGTGAAGTTTCCTTCACACGTTGAATTTTAGAGTCTTATAATATGAGAAAGCTGTGAAGTTTCTTTTCATTGTGAATGCATTGATCGAATTTTTACTGTCTTACTTCAATAAATTCTTTCGTACTTTGGGCTCAGTCGTATGGTTTCTCCTCAGTGTAAGTCTATTGGTTTTATTGTCAAGGACCTTAAATGTGTGAAAACTGATGTTTAGTGATCACAGCTTTAGGGTCACAGTGCAGCTGCGTACGTACGATTTAAGGTTACTTACTCAAAATCTCTCCTACACTCATTAGTTTGGTTTTCTTGCCCACGTTATTTTACCTGGACCTTGTGCAACATTCTCTCACCAATGAGATTCCTCCCTGTTATAAAAATGTTGGTAATCAGTTAAATTACTTGTAAAACCTTTCTCATACTTATTCCAGCTGTACGGTATCTCTGAATATTGAAAACATTTCCCACACTCTTTACAAACGTATAGTTTCTCTCCAGTGTGACAGCCTTACTTTTAATTATACTGCTTTGCACTGGAGAAATGTGTTTATACCAGTTTGATTTCTTTGTAACTGTGTTGTTAATAGTGTTGCTTTGTGGAACTTTTACCCACAGTTGTCCCAGCTGTGTAGTTTCTCTGGTGGCTTCTGTATTTTTTTCCCCATTTACCTTCAGTTTGGATAACCTGATGCCAACCCACAGCGCGTTTTATCATCATTTGTAAGTTAATTGAATTCCCTTGGTTAACTCCCTGCTCAGTTCACACCCCAACGGCCTTTTTTTCGCTATCAGATATTTGTTAACAAGTTAGTTCAAATAATCAATAAGCGCAATCATCCTTCTGAAATCTGGCAATATTATATTAAGAAATATGCTTTCTCTATTTAGAAGTAATGACCTGCAATTATTTCACATATGGGGAGATGAAGTAATCATATAAAGATTGTATTAATCTCAGACTTATCCAGTCAACAGAAGAAGGAAACTAATGTGGAGTCTTAGACAAGGTCTCTGTTTTCTGTTAGCAAACCTCAAAAGCTCGAGCCTCAGGACTCTGCTCTATCGTCTATCTTGGTGGCCTTGAAGATTTTGTCTGTGTGTACTTGTGTTTAACGGCCATGTGAAGATTAGAAAGCTGAGCTGCAGGAAGGTACAGTACCTTATCTGAACAGAATGTGAGTCACTAGATTTGACTTCTTTGCGGGACCTCTTTCACATCTCTCTATTATATTTTGATTTTATTGCAAAAGTACAACAGTTTAAAATGCTTTAAGGAGACAAAGACTATTCTACAGTCCCACAATGTTTTAAAAAACAAAAACAGAATTTTATACAGTCTCATTTCAGAGGTGCCTTTGCTTTAATCTGGGCTCTGTAAGAGGCTGACTCATTAGAGGGAGGTTCCATTAGGCAGCTCCACCTCCACGACTCCTCTCCTCCTGAGTGTGGACAGCAGCGAGGATGCACGTAACGAGAGACAGACTTAGACAGCAGCATCCTCCTCACATGAAAACCAACAAACCAATCTCAGAGAGTCTCCTGAACAGCAGCCTTCACCCTCCTCATCCTCCATCAGAGCTGCAGAAGGTAAGACGAGCTGCACGCTCCTCCTCTGCCTCTTGTAAAACCCAGCAGGACGTTTCAGAGCTGAACGCCACATCAATTTTAGGACTGTTAACAAGCTGCACAAGCAGAACAATAAATACACAAGCAGGTGGAGATCCACATGCAGCTCTGTCACTTCAGCAGGGGAAAATCACAGATGGAGGAGAGGAAACACACACACAAACTGACTTTTACTTTTCCATTTAATCTTTTAAAGCCCGTGCCCTCATTTAAAGGACGAGTTCAGTGCTTTCTTGATTTCCTCGATGGAGGAAAACAAAAATCCACAGTCGTCCTTCTGTGTAAAAGCATATTTTAATGTTTATCTGAAGTTAATATGAGGCTTCTGAGTATGGCTAGCGAGTCTGTTTAGTAGCACATTCTGACTTTTGTAAGACAGCAACAAAAAGGGGATACTTTGTACTAATGTTGACTCTGAAACGTTAAAAGATTTGCACTAAATTACAAAAACTAAAAAAAAAAATGCTGATTTTTGTGCTCTTTTTTGCAGAAAGCACAGGTTTACACAGATATTAGCAAACCCTGTACATCATGTTTTTGTTTATGAGTCCATTAAAAGTGATCTGAAGCTATTCCAAACAGACTCACAATGAATGAACAAGTTTAATCTTAGAAAATTAAAAGCAGAAATTTCCAGGAAATTGTGTTTTGTTCCAGTTTAGAGAGAAAATCTGTCCAATGTCAGTGTGAGGGATCAGATTTTACAGATGAGTTTTTCTAAAGGCTACCATTTGATCATAACTGCTTCAAACTGTGTTTCTTTCAGGTCTCTATCAGGCGCCCAACATGCTCCACCCTCTGCTCCTCCCATCTGCTCTCTTCTACCTGGCAGGTAAGTGTTAACTGAGGCCCTGTAGTGGTACGAGGGACCCGACCCGGGTGCACCCCGTCTCTTGCCTCGTCAGAGCTGCGATAGCCTTCAAGCCAACCACAACCCTGAATTGGATAGGTGGAAGAAAATGGCTGGATGGATACTTCATGAGTACCTGATAAGAGAGTCAGAGGGACAAAGAATAAATGGTTTCAAGTGCCAGTAATCTGACAAACATGGGCATATTTTGCTTGCATCTTTATTTTTGACCAACCAAAGTGGCTCTATAGTGTGGAGGTTTACACATTCACCTAACAGGTGAAAGGGGCTTGAACCTATCCCAGCCGACAAAGGGCGAGAGGCAGGGTACACCTGTACAGGTCGCCAGCCTGTCACAGAGCCAACACAGAGAGACAGACAACCATTCACACCTATGGGCAATTTATAGTGACCAATTAACCTAACCCCAGTAACTGCATGTCTTTGGACTGTGGGAGGAAACCCACGCAGACACGGGGAGAACATGCAAACTCCACACAGCGAGAGGCCAAGGTGGAATCAAACCCAGGCCTTCATTTGAGCTGTGAGGCAGCAGCACTAACCACCACGCCACCATGCAGCCCAATAATAACACATAAGTTAAATTAAGTTTATAGTCAGAGTGTACAGGTGGAGGCCACTGACATCTTCCCTCCTCATTTTGACCTCCCCTCGATTTGTTACTTTAATTTATTTTGAGCCGTGTGGAAACTTGCCGTTGATCTATGGCAACATTCTACGATCTACAACAAGTGAATCGCTACAGACCTGCAAACTTAATGTGGCCTTCAGATTAGCTCATGAACAGTGCGTAGAAAATAAAAGTCTGTATTTGCTTTTATCACTTTTTACTTAAATTGTAATTCTTTTTTCCAGAACTGTCTGTTAATTTATAAATTGTGTTGTTTTACTACCTTAAATATCCAGAAGACATACCAGATATCGAGTATCAGACTGTCTGCTGCTTTTTTGTTGATGGTAAACTTTTAACTGGTGAACAAACACCGTTTTATTCTTTTGTGAAGTCAGTATTTCAGCCTGCAGCTTCTTCTGTTTGTCCACCCAGCTAACAGACTGTGGCTCACCTCTCATGTGTCTCCTTGTGTTCAGGTGCTCAGCAGCAGACCCTCACGGGTTCCTCAGAGTTAAGCATCAGCTCCTGTCCCATCACGTATTATGGGCAGAAGTATGAACGGCTCTATGTGAGTAGGATGCATCCTGATGTTTTGTGTTTCCATCATTGTTGCCGTGTAGTGTCCCCCTGCGGCAGAGATGATGTTTGCAGACTGAGTGAACGTCAGCAGCTAATGAAGGTCACTCTCTCCCGCCAGAGGGCAGCTGGACTTGAGTACGGTCTCATTAATGTCCTCTGTGCTGACGCTGATCATCATCACCATCATCTGATGCAGCATCCTGGAGCAGACCGAGCAGCTCTGACACCAACAGTTCAGCTGTGGTGGAAAAGTTGTTATCATCTGTGTCTCTGGTTGTTGACAGGTGAAGTTCACAAGCGAAAACTTTGTGATCTGTTTCGATGGCTTTTTCAACCCTGAAACCAGAGGAGACTGCATTGTGGGGGACCTACCGGTCAGAGATCAATTTAACTTTCAGACAGCGGCAGCAGATTCTTGTTTAGAAAATTATTTTCATCAGAATTTACCAACCCTGAAGAACAGGCTGGAATGCTTGTTGCAGTTTTACATGAAGCGCAACGAAACCCCTGTGAGTGTTGTGATTTGTCACAAAGACCTTAATTTAAGCAGATTAAACGATTTAAGAACTAAATTTGAGGTTATATCACATCCAAACCTTTCCAGAAATCTGACATCTTTTTATTCTCTCCAGGTTATTTTAGTTCTAATGAACTTCGGGACACAAGCAGCTCTCTATCTGGAATCACGTTCCCATGTGGTGAGAAGATCTCTTTGTGCATAAAAGCAGTTATATTTGGTTTTGATCCTGAGTTCTTGATGGGTCTGAAGTTTTAACTTTGTTCCTCTGTAGGATTATTTTGTTCACGTCGGTGGCATCATCATTGATACAGTAGATGTTTTATACTCTGCCGCCGTACGGCGCCGGAGACTCCTGGACATCAGTGGATGCAGATACTCAGGTTGGTGAATCTGAAGCTCTGATCTAAAGATATTTGAATGTCACTGTGTTGTTTGTGTTTGCAGTTGTGTGACTAGTCTGAGTTTTTGAACTAAAATAAACCCTCCTTCAATTCTCAGGTAATATGTATAAACCTGGTACAGTGATCAGCTCTGATCCAAACACCTGCTCCAAACTCACCTGCTCTGAGACAGCAGTCCTAAACACCTCTGGCTGTGGTCCCCTGGGGCGTTGTCAAGGCAACAGCATGTAAATATGTACTTTTTGGTTTTAGAAGAAAGAGCTGAGATGAAACAGGCCTGATGAGGGATCTTCAAATCCTTATTACGGGAAGTTTCAGTGAGAGCTCGTCTCACAAAAAAAGCTTAAATGTACTTTCAGATAATTTTCACATAATTAACTTTGTTACTGGTGCTCCTATGAAGCTTGTGCAATAGATTGAGGATTAGAGGGTCCACTGGTGGTCGCCTTCCTCAGCAGCAGCTCATGATCTTGTTTGTGGTTGGTTGTCTTCTTCT
>JAMQGT020003025.1:0-33504 GCA_024447675.2 Pterophyllum scalare | reverse complement strand
TGTGTCATTCTACTTGGTTCAGTTACGTATTGCTTAGCTCAGGGGTGTCAAACTCCAGGCCTCGAGGTTTTAGATGTGTCCCTGATCCAACACACCTGAATCAAATGGCTGAATGACCTCCTCAGTATGCAGGCGAGTTCTCCAGAGTCCTGCAAATGACTTGTATATTTGACTCAGGTGTGTTAGATCAGGGACACATCTGAAACCTGCAGGACACCCCTGCTCTAGCGTATCAGTCAACTAAAGACCTAGACAGAGTTTTTATTTATTTGAAAGCCTGACTCTTAGCTGTGTCCATCCTAACTGGAAAATTTATATATATATATATATATATTTAGCTTTAGTTGTTATTATCTATTGTTCTCCTTATGGAAGCTTGTTTCTGCCACTAAAAAGAAAAATTGCCATCTGAGAAAGTAACTTGAAATTTCGAGTTAGTTTCTTGAAATTTCAAGTTGTGCATCTCAAATTTTTATGTTAATAGCTCAAAATTTTAGCTTAGCACTACCAATCAGGAAGCTCTGAGAAAGAGGTCATTTCCTTGTTACCCAGAAGCAGATGCCACCAGCGAATGTGCAGTCAAAATGGGATAGCAACCGTATCAGTGAGCTAGCAGTTTCTAAACAAATTGTTGGCATGTTTTTGACAGTCAATGATCACAATGTCTTCTACCAAAAAACCGCTGCATAAAAGATAAGGAATCAATGTTTTCACGTCGATCTGTTGGACAGCTGATACCTTCAGCTTGCTGCATCTGGTTAACAAGGAAATGATGTACGGATCACGGAGCTTCCTGATTGGCAGCGCTAAGTCGAAATTTCGAGTTATTTATGTGAAAATTTGAGATAGGTAACCTGAAAATTCGAGAAAATAACTCAATTTCAAGTTAATAACTCAAAATCCTCACAGTCACTGGTAAGCTGAGTGTGTGGAGTTAGTGTTGATGAAGCTGTGTGTAAATGGATGAAATGCTGTAGTTTGTGTCTGTGTTGAGGTGGATCAGTGATCCTGCAGAGTCCTGTCCTCCCTGTGATGGAGGGAGATGACGTCACTCTGCTCTGTCAAACAAAGACCACTCCCTCCAACCCCCAGCTGCTTTCTATAAAGATGGCTCCCTCATCAGGATGCAGCCTACAGGTCACATGACCATCCAGCATGCTTCCAGGTCTGATGAAGGCCTCTACAAATGTGATATCAGTGGTCATGGAGAATCTCCATCCAGCTGGATATCTGTTAAAGGTGAGGAGCTTCCCTCTGATTTCACATCTCATTTTATCCACATATTTACCTGAACAGGTGGCACTCACTCTGCAGGTAAACCTGCGACAACAATGTCTGCTGCTACCACCACCACAGGCCCGCCCACCTCTACAACTATGCCCACCACTACTGCTCCACCCGCCATCACCAACACCACGCCCACCACAACAGGCCCACCCACTTCTACAATGTCCTTTGCCACAATTCTGCCCCCTTTCCCAGCTCCACCCCCGACTCATCCTTTCTCAACCTTATCATAAGAGTGATCTACCACCTTGTGATGTTCTGTCCATACTTCATCTCAACTCTCCTCATGGTGTCTTTGTATCGATGCAGAGCCAGAGGTAACACTCTGAAACATTCACTGATCAATCAGTATGCTGATGATGAGCCCTTCTCTCTGTCTGAGCTTTTCATTTGTTAACAACTGATACATTTTATGATTTCTTATTCACTTTCTCTGCCTGTAGGATATGATCCAGATGTCTCCACAGTGATGGCCCAATGTACCCAGGCTGACCTGGGATTGGATGATGATCATGATGATGTCATCACCACTGTCACCACAGCACATCACTTCTGAGCTAAACTGAATTGATCTCCAGTTAGAACCTTTTACTCCATATGTTTTTTTTTTCTGTTTGGCCTGTTTATTCTTCTTTGATAATCATCTAGTTTCTTTTTGCAGTTGCTGTTTTTGATGTATTTTCTCACAGTGTGTACTGTGCATTTGTTTCATGTATTAGATACCTGTTTATTGCAAAAGTCTGAAAAGATTAGGCCTTTTTGACCACATTCAATAAAATCTGAAACTAAAGACTGAGTCTATAAAATCAATATGACAGTAATCAGTGAGATCAAAAAACAAATGAGTACCAGGCTCATATTTGGATATACTTGTCATGGCTGGCCGCTGCACAGGCAGGAAGGAGTACCCCAAAATGCAGAACTCCGGGACAGGTGTAATGTGCACACACGTTTATTCAAACAATCCATACAACACCATCCAGAACCAAACATGAGCCTTCCCCGGAAAACACCAGACAGGGGACAGACGCGAAATACACCGGACTCAACTTGACTTACATAAACCAGTATACGTGTGGACTAGCGGACAATAACCAACAATGACGCGATAACAGGTGAGGAAAACACTGGACTTAAATACTAAAAAAGATAACGAGAGGAGTGGGAACACAGGTGAATCATATCACACAGACGAGAAAGGAGAAAGTAAAACTGAACATGACTGACGGAGACCAAATGACTATCAAAATAAAACAGGAAGTCAAACGGGGAAACAAGGACGCAGACCTATAAAACAAAACATAAGACACTGGGCCACCGGCCCAGGACCATGACAATACTTCTGTCCAAACAGGCTTGATTTTTAAGGCGGATGAGGTGTCTCCTGCTGGCCATTAGAAAGAATACAGCTTTAAGGCACTTAGACTCATCATGGGCATGAAAGTCATGGTAATTTTGAGATTTTAATAATTTCTTTGAACTGTTCTTTTTCTTATGGTGGAACAATTGTAAAGCATACGTCTTTAATGATTTTCAAAACCAATTCAAAAATTATTTTGGATTTTCTTTAATCCACACAGGGTCAAAAAGTATACATACACCCCCACTAGTATTTGGTTAAATATCCCTTAGCAAGTTGCGCCTGGACCAGATGCTTTTGGTAGCCATCAACAAGCTTCTTGCATAATTCTGACTAAATATCTGATTTTACTGTCAGAATTGATACAGTTCATTTAAACTGGTTTGTTTCTGGCTTTTGAGCATAGTCCACAAATTTTGAATAGAGTTGAGGTCTAGGCTTTCGGAAGGCCATACCAGAATCTAAATGGGGCATTTCTAAACAACTGCAGATTCCATAGTCATAGGTTTAAACAATTGTACGTAAGTTCAAGTTATTTAGATGTATCATCACTTTGACAGGGTCACTCTCACATGAGAGGAAATTGGTTAGGATGTTCAGGGACAACTCTGGAACCAAGGCTTAAGCCTGCCATGAACTGGAAATTACTGCAGCACCAGCATCACTGACCACAGTGAAGCAAGTTTGGCATCCCCATAGACTGAGAGGGTTCCAACCAAGAAAGAAGCCCCTGCTCTGTAATTGACACCTTCAAGCTCGACTGCATATTTGCAGCTGCCCACATGCACAAGTCAAATGCATTCCTGAGAAAAGTTTTATGGTCAGATGAGACAAAGATTGCATTGTTTGGCCACAATGACAAGAGGTGTGTTTGGAGTAGTAAGGGTGAGGCTTTCAAACTTAAGAATACTGTACCAGCTGTCAAGCGCTGGGCCTGTTTTGCTGCAGGTGATGCTGGTACGCAAAGCACAAAGTGGTTAGAATAATGAAGAAGGAGGATTACTACCAAATTCTTCAACTTTACCTCAGCTAGCTGGCAGCTACAAGGTTGAAACCTGGACTGCTTCAACAGGACAATCATCCCATACACACATTAAAACTGGCTATGAAATGAAAAAGCAGGCTAACATTAAGCTTCTGGAATGGCCTTCCCAAAACCCTGACCTCAACCCCAATGTGTCCTGACAAAAACCTTAATCTGACATCTTACTGGATATCATTAGTCAAATGGCAGGATGCCAGAGAGCACAGGTTGTTTTCAAGGAAGACAGGTTTTCCTCATAATTTGCCTAGAAACTGTGGATTAGGCAATGAAATGACAGGCTTACAAAATATCAGCCTGTGGTCTTACTGTATGTTCAGAAAACATCAGTGGTGTGTGCTTTTGAAAGTAGTGATGAC
Source organism: Pterophyllum scalare (assembly GCA_024447675.2). Taxonomy (NCBI): domain Eukaryota; kingdom Metazoa; phylum Chordata; class Actinopteri; order Cichliformes; family Cichlidae; genus Pterophyllum; species Pterophyllum scalare. Next base: position 29,456 of record JAMQGT020003025.1, on the reverse strand, counting down.
TGAACCAAACAGTTATTCTTGGATCAATTATTGTAACGTCAGATTAGCATAGAGAAGGTGCTTGATGGTGTTCGTGTCTGTGATGTTCTTTCAAAGTAAGAAACTATAACTTACTGTTACCTTCTCATTACTTATTAGCTGGAAAACAGTGGATCATACTCCAGCTGCTATCAGCTGTTATCTGTTGGTTTTGCTGTGCGACTTTGTGTTTCTAGATTTTCGATTTTTTTCACCACTTTCTCTGTTCCCATATCTCGGTTTTCATGTTTCACTATTACTTAGTTGCCTTTTGGTTATTTCCTGTTTTACTTTGATGGGAAGTTTCCTGATCTGACTCCTTTCTTGACTTTGCCATTATTAGACACACCCCCCCCCCCCACACACACACACACACACATATTGCACTCACTCATTATTTCCATTCAGCTTTCATGTTGGATTGAGCAAATATGACAAATCATCATCAGTAAACAGTCTAAACTCAATATAAGTCAATATTATAACTAAAAATGTTGTGAGGTAGTTTCACTAATCATGGCATGTGGACATGGCAATTTGTCCTCGCAAGACTGCTCGTGAGCAAAAATATAATTTTCTTCATTTTTATGGCTATAGATTTCTTGTTGAAAAGTTTTCAATATGTTTTATGTTGCATTATTATGAAATAAAACTATATACCTTTCAGAAATTGTCACTACTCTGTCTTATGTAATGTGAAGTTTTTTCCTTGTGTGTGCTCAAATGTGGGACTTTGCAGGAGTGCTGACCTTTTTTTTTTAAATATATAATTTAACTGGCCAAATTTTTGATGTATCTCTCCCATGTTAGACAGCCTGATTAATTATCTTATAATTATCTTTGATAGTTTTAGAGATTTTCATTTTTCAAACACTGACTCAGGTTTCAGTGTGCAAAAAGGGTCTCATAGTCAGCTGGACAAGTCAATGAAGCTAAAAATTTCATAGCAACCACTATCATGTCCAAACTTTGGACCATAAAATTTTTATACTAATCGAGATTGGTCAAGCAGCAATTTTTTTTATTATTATTTATTTGAGGTGGAAGGACTCATATGTCAAAGATCAGTGCAAAACTCTCACTTTATGGTTTATTTGTGTATTTACTGGAAAAATCTTATTTGTGAACATTAACATTCTTCATGGCTTTGTTCAGGACAAGCTGCTCTTCTTCAGGTATGAGCAGCACAGATAGCCATCCAGTGTCTAAAAGGAAAATTCCCCTTTGTTTCTTCCTTCATGTATCTCATTGATGCTGTTGGAGTTTCATTCAGAAAACACCTGATTCTGCTTTCTTTGGTGGCAGTGAATCTGTAAATCCCACCTCTCTGCCCTGAGTTGTTTCTTCTCTCCTTCAGTCCACATGAGCATCACAGGCACCATCAGACAGACCGTCACTCTGCCATGCCGAGCAAACAACACAACAACACAATCCTCACAGTTGTAGAGTGGAGCAGACCTGACCCGAAGAACCAGTATGTGTTTTTAGCCCCAGACAGTCATACTGAGCTACTCAACCAGCATTCTTTTTTTCTTTTTTTTAACTGGGTGGATGTGCTTGACAGACAGATGAAGGATGGAGATGTTTCTTTGGTTCTGAAAAATGTGACCATTATTGACACTGGAACATATGAGTGTTGTGTCAAGACAGCAACAAACCTCACAGCTCTTTGTCCACCAGGAGGCTCTGTTGGACCAACAGATGGTCTGTCTGGGTTTGTGTGCTTGTTGTTGTCTTTTAGATCTACAAAATAATTGCTTTAAAAATGACCCAGGCCTACTTATCAGCAGAACATCTGACCAGTCAACATGTTCACATTTTAGCTACCCCACCAAGAAAACAGTTGCAATCTTTTTTCTTTTTTTGCATTTCTTACTCATTTGGGTCCATAATGACCATAATCATTTTTTTTATTACGTTTGTTTACATCTTACTTGCATTGTTTTTAGCCCTCTATCAAATGGTATACCAGGCAGTTTGCCTGAAGACTTCAAGCACATTGAATGTTTAGTATGGACCACAATAAGTGGAGGCATGAAGTTTGGCTTATTTTTAAATTTATTTTATTTATTTATTTCAGATGTTTAAAACAGCATCTCTTTATATAAGTTTGGCTTTATTTGGATGTATACTCTTTTGGCTTTACTAACATACACTATATTGCCACAAGTATTCACTCACTCATCCAATTCACTGAATTCAGGTGTTCCAGTCACTTCCATGGTCCCAGGTGTATAAACCAAGCTCCTAGGCATGCAGACTGCATCTACAATTATCTCTGAAAGAATGGGTCTTCCAGCATGGTACTGTGATAGGATGCCACCTGTGTAATAAGTCCAGTCATGACATTTCCTCACTACTAAATATTCCACAGTAAATGTTAGGGCTGTTGTAACAAAGTGGAAGTGATTGTGAATGACAGCAGCTCAGCCATGAAGTGGTAGGCCATTTAAAATCACAGCAGGGTCAGCGGATGCAGAGGTTGCCAACTTTCTGCAGAGTCACTCGCTACAGACCTCCAAACTGCATGTTGCCTACAGATTAGCTCAAGAAGAGTGTGTAGAGAGTTTCATAGATGGGTTTCCATGGCCGAGTAGCTCCATCCAAGCTTTACATCACAAAGCGCAATGGAAAGTGTCGAATGCAGTGGTGTAAAGCACTGGACTCTAGAGCAGTGGTGACGTGTTCTCTGGAGTGATGAATTAGGGTTTTCCATCTGGCAATCTGATGGACAAATTCTGGTTTGGTGGTTGTCGGGGGAACAGTACCTGTCTGACTGCATTGTGCCAAGTGTAAAGTTTAGTGGAGGGGGGGGGTTATGGTGTGGGAGTGTTTAGTTAACCTCCAGCTGTAATGACAACTTTTTAACAAATTCATCAGCTTGCGACAAACACCCAGAGTGAAATGATCCAACTTATTCTCTAATTGCTCCTTGATTTCAAGAGCTACTCGTTTTACACAAATTGTAACAGAGAAAGAGCATCACTCAAAACCCAAAGGGAGAATTAAAACAATTAGTTTGCATATTAACTATTTATCTGCAAGCAGCAGGAGGAGCAATTAAGAGTTATTAATAAATGATTTTAAAATGGGTTTAATGATCAATTTGTTGCTTGCTGAAGAAACAAAACTGCATTTAAAATGAGTTTTAAACAAACAGAAAAGCATACTTAACACTAACTAACTAACTACTGTAGCTAACTAAAACGCTGTATGTTCCTCTCCAGCATCTCTTTCAAATCATATGGACCATCTGTTTATACCTAGAAGTGCTCAGAACAGGAAAGCATAAATATTACCTTACAGTTCTTTTTTTTAACTGAACGGTCCAACTAACACATTTACAGCTTGTTTCCATCAGTTACACTGGTTTTCTTTATTCCTCAGTATTTTTATTCTTATTGCCTCAAATTAGTTCGTAGATTCTCGTTCACGGTTGAAAGGTGTCTCAAACTGGGGTCTGGGTGTAGGAGCCTGCTAGGTGCCACTGTAAGAGAAAGGGGGCAAAATCAGGGTGCAGTCATCTGACCAAAAGTCCATGCGCTCACCGAGAAAACGAAAGTGAAAGTGTACTACAGAGATCTTTGTACTGAAACGATGTCTGGAATAATGAGATTCCTGCTCATACTTTACAGTATTTTAGAGGTTTCTTCGTCCGGTGAGTTTTATCTGTATTTCGTTAGTCTCTGTGTATAGTTGTCGTTGAAGCGGTTGTGTGTAGCATCCCATGAGCGGTGTGCCTTTAGCGGTGATGCGCTGCGGGAATATCGGGCCGTTTCCCGGTGATTTGATGCTTTTAGCCTGCCATGAATTTAAGCGGCGTTATTCTAAAAACAGGAGTGACTCTGTGGCGCTCACCTTCAGACTGTACGAGGCACCGAGATTCAAGAGTCAAGATCCTTTATTATCGTTTCCACTCGTAAAACACACCGAGACGAAATGCAGCACTGTGATTGGTTTATATATTACATAGTGCAGAAAAAATAAATGCAAAGCCTCTCAATAGTCAGTCTAATCACATTTTATGGTTTAAATTATCAATGTGTTATTGATCATTTCTAACTGTCATTGCAGAAATGATTTAATGCGTGCCTGTTATTTTTTACGTTTACGTCAGTCCAAGTAAACTGACACGTAAATATTTAAATATCCCTAAATGTTCAGTCCGACTGTTCAGACTCTGACTGTGCAACTTTGTAGTTTTGAAAAAGAAAATTAAAGGCAGAGGTCGTGCATGCTGTTAGAGGTGACCCGACTATTTAACCTGATTCCTACTCAGCTGAACCTCCACTGTATCCTTTGGTGACTTACATCTCATTGAACTCTGCAGTCTGTATCCAACATGTATTTCAGGTTTCAAAAACGCATAAAATAACCCTAAAAATAACTGCAACTTTAAAAAAAAAAACACCACAAACACACCAGGAAAAAACCCACATTGTGAAAAAAGTGATAGAAATATGTGAAGAATCACACTGAGACACTTTAAGAGAAGCAAAGGATTCATCATTGTTGTGAGGGAGAAAAAAGATCCAGGTTTGTGTGTTTTAATTCACATAATACTGTATACACGTTATTGTCTTAACAAAATCACTTCCACTGAGTTTTGTGTGATTTTAGAGCGTTTGTCTGCTTGCTGGTATTTTCTGAAGTTGCATTTGACCGTTCAGAATCGATGGTGAACGCAGGGCTACAAACTGTCTTTTGGGAAAAGCTATGAGCCAGAATCATCATAACTAAACAAAATTACACACTTTTGAATTGGAGGAAAATATACGTTTTTTTTAGGCTCCCCAGTATGCCACACACAGGACGTCGCATCCCTACTTATCAGAGTAGCAATCAATACGCAGGCGCCAAGTGTGGAAAACCCGCACCTCGTGTGTGATTATGTGTGACTGGGTTAATTGGAAAATCTCACTTTTCCTCCATAATAATGTGCGAGTACTGTGGCTCATCCATCAATGTTGTGGGAATGTTTGAATGAAGCTGTGAGGAGCATTAACCTATAAGTGACCAGTGTTTGAATGACGGAAAATGAACACATCATTGAACTTTTTGACTCTTTTTTGAATTTTACTCCATCCTCTCTGCTCTGTGTTGTTTCCTCTCTCCTTCAGTACTGACAAATGTTACAGCCACTGAAGGTCAGACCGTCACTCTGCCATGTCAAGCTCCAAACAATAAGCTCCTTGAAGTTGTAGAGTGGAGCAGACCTGACCTGGAGGATCGGTATGTGTTTTTTCATGTGGACGGACATGCTGAGCTGTATGGCCAGCATCCATCTTTTAAGAATCGGGTGGATCTGCTGGACAGACAGATGAAGGATGGAGACGTGTCTTTGGTTCTAAACAATGTGACCATTAGTGACACAGGAACATACGAGTGTCGTGTCAAGACAGAAACAAACCGCAGGAAGAAATCTCATCTGAAGACCGACCCCATCTGCATCATCTACCTTAGAGTTGTTGATCCTCCAGGTGAGTGAGCAGAGTTCAGTGTGTCTGTGATCAGAGGTGAAGCTGCTTCCTGGTTGTTGATGTTTGTTTCTAAAGATGTTGTTGATGAGACTTTGTAGAAAGCAGCTGGTCTGAGTGATGTGATCAGAGTGCAGTAGATAATGTCTGACAGCAGTTTGAAGAGGAAATGGATTCTGTTCTGTTCTTCACTCATCACCTACCTGACAGCTGACACCTCACACCTCTTTCTACCTGCAGGTCCATCAGGAGGAGCTGCTGGACAGACAGTTGGTCTGTCAGTGTTTGTGTGCTTGTTGCTGTTGCTGGTTTGATCTACAGAAAATGTAATAAAAAAAAAAATGACCCAGCATCATCAGCAGAATGTCGGCCTGTCAACGTATTAAGACTGAAGACTCAGGAAAAAAATAGCTCCAGACATCAAAGTATTTTCCATGATCAGTGTGGACTTCAGCAAGTGGCAGCATGTACACGAAGTGGTGAATGTCCTGAAATCTGTAAGCGTCATGGACCATAGGAAAACCTTCTGTTCCCAGCTGTGCAGCTGAATATATTCAACATGTGGATAAGTTTGAGTTCAGAGCTGCAGTCTTTAAAGTATACTCTGGCTTTAGGCTTTAAGTCTCCTCTGTTTATCTAGTACATGGCCACACTGCAGTGTTGTTTGGTTTGTTTGTGCTGTTGACAAATTGATATATGTAATCACATTTAGGAAAAAATGAGCCTGTTTAAGCAGTATAAATAAATGAAAGATAAATGTGGTACTGATTCTATAGTCATGTAAAGCAAAAATTAAATAGGCTAATATACTCATTGTATCTACTATATAAAAGTCATTTTAGTCCATAGTTAGGTCGTTACCAGGCAACATATATATTAAGATTGCCTCATAATGTATCTGTCAGGGTTGGTTTAGGCTGTGGTGATGTGTTTTCTCTCTTTGGAGGTGGAGGTGGACTTTTCCCAGGCTAACTGTGAACACCTGTCCATTATCATCCTGTGTATCTTAGGCTACGTTCACATTGCAGGCCTTAATGCTCAATTCCAATTTTTTTGTGAAATCCGATTCTTTTCTGTGTGGTCGTTCACATTTCCAAATATATGCAACTTGTATGTGATCTGCTGTGTGTACTGCAAACAGATACGTATCAGATTTAGGATATGCAAGTGGCCTGGGTCACATTTGTAAAAATCGGATCTGTGTTGTTCAGAATGTCATGAAAAGATCAGATACAGGTTGCATAAGGGCAAAAAAATCTGATTTGGGTCACTTCAGGCTGCAGTAGCTGCATTTCTCTGCCAGATTGTCCTGCCCACTTCCGTGGTAGATCATTTTTTAACCTCATGCCTTGGTTGAGAGACTCTTTTATCGGCTCCTTAGTTGTTTGCCTGGTGTTACTGTCATCCATGTCAGGATACTCACCTGCCATTCAGTCTGGAGCACAGGTGCTGCTGCCAGATTTTCAGTAAGCAACCATTCAAGTTTGGGAAAACTACGTGGATTTCAGTGTTTTTCTGCGACCCATCTGCCTCCCCATTTTCCACCATCTAGAACTGGCCTCACACCAAACTCAGCCTCCCTGCTGACAGACCCTTCTCCAGCTATTCTCCGACATTGCTCATGTAAGAACTGTCCTCGGTAACAATATAAGCCTTTGCATTTGCATTTGCAAGTCTTGACAGTATCAGATATGTCAGTATGAAGTTCTGTAGCCCACAAAGAACTGTGTGATTTACTCCAAATAAAAATTTTCCTAATTACTCTGAGCGACTATGCAGTCTGATCATTTCACGTTTTTACCTTATTGTTCCAGGAATCTGTTTATGTCACCTCAAACAGCCGATGTATGAGCAAACTTACACATGAAAGACAGAAAAACATTTTGACAACAGATCTCAAAACTCTCAGCTGAGTTTTGGGATGTGTTAGAGTTAGAGTCTGGAAAAAAAAATCAACTTCATAGCTCATGAATTTATCATGAGAGTAAATTCTACATATTTGGGCCGATGACTGTTTCACATTTTGCTCTGAGTCTGGGCTTTCAGATGAATTGATCCGTAAAATAATTTCCAGTTATTTTCTGCATGTCCCAATTCATCAGTGTCCTTGTAAAAGTATTGCAGGTTATGTTTATAAATATTAAATTTAATAAATATCTTATCCAAAACTGTGCATTAGGGGTGAGCTGATTGATACCAATGCTGGCAATGGCACCCCTCCTTCCTGATTAGTTGTGCTGCAGTCAGGTGACTCGGAGACACTGAGCAAAGTCATGTAGGCTGCAGTGAGCGAGAAAGTGGAGCATTGTGAAGAGGTACCTTACAGCTGTTTTCTGTGTTATGATTATAAGCAGCTCTCTTTTTACCCAAAATAAAGCTAAATAAAATGGTAACTTATGCTGAACACATAAATTAAGAATAGGTTTTGATAAGAGTTTTGGATTAAGTGCCATATTTTCATTGATTCTTTTATTTACAGCATACTTTAAATGCAATAGCAGTTCCCTGCTGGAGGGAACATGTTTTAATATGTGGTATACCTTATTAAAACCACTGAACAGAGCACAGACTGTATGTTGCATTGTCATGGGAATGTATTGATTTGGTGATGCAGAAAATATACAAATGTTTTTATACTTGATTCTAATCTGCTGCTAGATTTCTTTTAGAACAAGAACACAAATACCTGTTCAATTAACTTTGATATGCTGACAAACTGAAGTGATTTCCAGGAGTCCTTTACTAGGCTGTGGGAAAGTAAACTTTAATGTTTAAATGAATCCAGTTTACAGTTTCAGAGCTCTAATGTACAGTAGTCGCCTTTATAACTTTTAAATCACAATTTTTTAATCATCATCTGATAACATCTCTGATTAGAGTAGACGGCACTTATAGTAATCATTTTGTGTGGGGGAACAGTCACATGACCTGCAAAATTCCTAAGACAGGTAGGTCAGGTGATGGCTAGGTTTTGTGAATAGTCAGCAGTGGGAGAAGTTTTCTGGCAGAAACATTTTAAACGGAAATGCTCACAGAAGCCAGTGGCCATGCCAGCTGCAGCAGCTCCGCAGCCAGAGTCTTCCAAGCTGGCTGCACGCCCTGCTCAGCAGTCCCGGCCTTCACTGCCAGAGCCAAAGGGTCCCGCTCCGACAGAAATGCCAGAGTCCGAGTCCACATCCACGCCAGGGGGTACCGCTCAGTTCAAACCCCCAGGGGGTCCCACTCTGTCCGAGCCACCAGGCAGTCACGCTCACTCCGAGCTGGCGTCTGAGGGTCCTACTCAGTCCCATCATCGCCACCTTTTTGCCTTGCACTGCTGCCTTTTGTTTTGATTTGTTTTTGGCCCACTGTTGGTCTCGTGTGCCTTGTTTTTGCTTGGAAGCCTTCCTTGGGGGGCACAAACACAAAACGCTGTTGCCCAGCATTTTTTTTTATTTTATTGTCGTTCTTTGGGATTCTGTTTAATGTATTGTGTTGTGTTTCTTATGTTAGATTATGCTGGTATCTTGTCATTGTGTTTATTGTTAACCCTCTGTCCTCATATGTAATTCTTGTGTCTTAGTCCTGGTCTGTGTTTCCATTTCCTGTTTTATTTTGGTATGTCTTGGTCCTTGTGCTTTGAGTTTAGTTTTGTTTCCTGTGTTTCCCAGCCAGCTGTTTCCCATTGTCTTGTTACCTAGTGTGTACATATTGTCTGTGTTCTTGTCAGGTCGTTGTCGTCTGTTCCATGTGTGGTGGTGTGTCTGATTGTTCCACGTCTTGCCAAGTAGTTTCTATGTTTGGAATTCTAAGCCTTACTTGCCAGGAAGGATTATGCCCTTTGTTTGTTGGTCAACAAATAAAGACATTTTAATTAACATCTGTTTTTGAAGTCGTGCTTTAGGGTCCTATTCTGCCTGTCACACTGCCCGATATGAAAGCTTTAGGTTAAAGCTTTAGGTAAGCTTTAGCATTTCTCCTTTTCCTTCAGTCACAGAGCACCTCAGGATGTCAGAAAAAATGTGATTGATCAGTTTTAATGACGGTCCTGGAATAACATTAATCAATATTTATTAATTAAAAATCAGTAGTCAGTATAAAATATGGAATATGCAAAGTAATGGAGAGACACACTTCAATATTTATGGACCATTTGCAGCACCTGCCACCATCATTCCAAATACTTGGTGTTGATTGTTCTTTATGGCTTGTACTGCTGTCTTGGTATTAAGTTGATTCAGTTCTGTTTGTTGCTAGTGTTCACTTTTGTTTTTTCTTTGTTTTTCAAATGTATTTGAAATACATCTTTTTTAAAGAAATGCTTGTGTATTTAATTTCTTGAAGTAACCACACTATAATATTATATAAGAACAACTTGCTGTGAGAAAAGAACAATGAGTTAGACCAAAAACTCAAAGATCTGATCTAACTTTATATTTTAAGTAGGGTAACAGCTGGGCCAACTGGACCCCAAAGAAAAACATTAAGTTGACCCAACAACTATAATAAGATGCGCTAATTCAGTAGTTCACCGTGGAGAAAAGTTGGGCTAACTTTGACCCAAGAAAAGCAAATAAGTTGAGCTAACTTAGAAGTTTGTAATATAAAGTTCTGTAAACTCAAAATTGTTGTGTAACTTGCCACTTAACTTTTTACATTTAACCGTATTTTTTATTTTTTATTTTTTACATTGTGGGTCACAGTATAAATACTTGAGCTGTGTAATAGGAGGCAAACCTGAAAAGGGAACAGTTAAAGGAGCTGTGTCAAAGACTAAGGGAAACCTACAGAAGAATGAGAGTAGGAAAGGATATCGACTAATGAAAGACCTGGCAATATAATGCAAGAGCGGGTTTCACTGGTTGGAAGAATGTCACTCTAAAAATATACCTTGCAGAAAGACTCTGATAGACCTTTGGAGGTTTTTGTCACCTTTTGTTTATACACTGGCAGGGAAACCTGGTCAGTGGTTTAAATTTGGCCAAAATAGGTTCCACCTCTGTTGTGGTGGTTAATTCATCTCACTAGGATGTTTCCTGGGTAGCTTAAACTACCGGAAGGAGGCTGGGGGGCCAAAAAAATATCCATGCTGCCTCAGAAGCCAAAATTCTATTTATTCTCAACATAAAATCTGCTCTTTACAACTATTTTTTATAATAGTTCTACTATTTACAATTTGTGATTTTCAGCACCCTGTAACAACATCAGTAAATATGTGTGTTTCAGTACCATGGAAAGCTACATCAGGGAAGCTGTGTGTTTCAGTACCATGGAAAGCTACATCAGGGAAGCTGTGTGTTTCAGTACCATGGAAAGCTACATCAGAGAAGCTGTGTGTTTCAGTACCATGGAAAGCTACAGCAGGGAAACTGTGTGTTTCAGTACCATGGAAAGCTACATTAGGGAATTTGTATGTGTCGGCACCATGGAAAGCTACATCAGCATATCTGTGTTTCACTACATCAGTGTCTATTTGTCTGAGCACCAAGGACAGTGAATGATGTGTCTTTTTTTCTGCAACAAGATGGTTTTTTGTTTGTTTGTTTTTTTAGTTTAGACACCTGCCTATTTGAAGGAATTATATCCTTAAACTTAGTTACAGAACTTTAACAAAGACTTCTACTGTAATGATTTTTAATCCTCACTGCTGTGTAATCCATTATTGTAAATTTAAATGTTATTAAGAAATGATCAGAAAGGAGGGGTTTCAGGGAATACTGGGCTCCTTTACATTTTAAAATGCCATTTGAGTCCAATAATAGATTAAATGAAGTGATGAGGCTGTTATTTTCAGCATCTACATGGATGTTAAAAACACCCGCTATAATTATTTTATCTGAACTGAGCACTAAATCAGATTAAAAAAAATCTGAGAAATCACACAGAAACTCTGAGTAAGGGCCTGGTGGATGATAGATAATAACAAATAAAACAGGTTTTTCAATTTCCCAATTAGGATGGACAAGACTGAGAGTCAGGCTTTCAAATGAATTAAAACTCTGTCTGGGTCTTAATAACTCAAGGTGTTGATTCATTTAAAGTAACATATTCATCCTGCTGTAACCAGGTTTCTGTAAGGCAGAATAAATCAATATGTTGATCAATTATTAAATCATTTACTAACAAGGACTTGAAAGAGAGAAACCTAATGTTTAATAATCCACATTTAATTATTTTACTCTTTGGTGCAGTTGAAGTCTACTGTCTACCTTGTTCTTTCTTTGTTAATTGGTTTGTTTTTTGGTGGTCTGGGAGCAGGCATCGTCTCTGTGGGGATGAAGTGTTGGAGGGATGACAGGAGGAGAGAAGCAGAGAGGTGCTTAAGACTGCAACTGCTTCCTGGATTCAGTCCTGGATAGTCATGCTTTGGGGGGTTTAATAAATTCAGCCAGATCCCTAGAAAGGAGAACTGCTCCATCCAAAGTGGGATGGATGCCATCCCTCTTAACAAAACCAGGTTTTCCTCCATCTAGGGCCCCCTCTTCCTCCTGTGGGGGTTGGCAAGTGGTTGTCCTCGGGATGTGTAGCCTCAGGTTTTAAGTGACAAACACACACACACACACACACACACCACAGCTGTATTGTATCTGTTTTGTATTGTTTTTTGAGTGTTGTGTCACAGGTGCAGCACCTGATGAGCCTGTGTGTTTTACTGTCCTCTGTTTTATCTTTTTTCCCCATTTTATTTCCCCCACATTTCCTCTTTTCTTGTCTGTCTTTCTGTCCCTCTTCTTTTTCTTTTAGGTTTGAGTGACCTAAAAATCATGCTTTCCTTCTGATTTATAATTTGATTACATTCCCATAACATATATATTTATTTGCTAAGCATCTGGGTTGTTAATTAAACAGTAAGTAGAAAGTAGTTAGCCATTAATGTGGGTTTCATATAGCATCATACGGCAGTACAATTCATCAAAACACATCACCCAAGTGGTGGCCAGGAGGGAACCTAGTCAGATGGCCAAACCACCTCAACTGCCTCCTCTCAATGTGGAGGAGCAGCAGCTCTACTCTGAGACCCTCCAGAATGGCCACGCTTCTGACCCTGTCTCTAAGGGAGAGGCCAGCCACCCTTCAGAGGAAGCACATTTCTGCTGCTTGTATATGCGATTGTATTCTTTTGGTCAATTCCCAAAGCTAGACTGACTGGTAAATCGACAGCTTTGCTTTTACAGTAAGCTCCCTCTTCACCACTACAGACCAGTGTAGCGTCCGCATCACTGCAGACGTTGCCCCGATCTGTCTATCAATTTCCCGTTCCCTTCTCCCGTCACTCATGAACAAGACCCCGAGATACTTAAACTCCTCCTGGGGCAGCAACTCACCCCTGAGCCGGAGAGAGCACTCCACTCCACAATTATTATTAAAATTATCTTGTCACATCACGCCACATTAGCCCTGATTTATACTGCAGCATTGAGTCTTTGCAGCCCTACAGTGTAACCTACCTAAGTTGCCAGCGACGTTGCCGGCACTTACACTTGTGCACACTAATGCTGGTGCATTATGTGTTAATTATAGAGCGGGAAATCTCTGCCGTACCCTGACCTAGATCTCCCAAGAATTATTAAATTATGTCCGTTATGTCTCTACCAATCACGGGGCATGATTAGCAAGGGCCAGCAGGGAGATGTTCCTACCAAAATTTGCTCCATGGGTGTAATTAGCACCGCAGCAGACCCCAATTCCCCAACCCCCCGGAAACCGTTTGGACTCACAGCCCTATCAATGTTAACATCAAAACTTTTGAATACATGTACAGGATCTGTCAGTATGTTGTGGCACTAAAATGTGAACATGTTTATTTGGTCTAAACAATTATTTTTTTTCCTAGAATTATTAGGCATGATAACTGGCATATTTATTTAATATTTGTGTTTCATTTATAATGTATTTATATGGCAATGCATTTATATATTTTTCATACTGTACTTATATTTTATGTTTTATATATATATATATATATTCTGTAAGAGGTGGAATATTTCTCAACATATGCAAAAAAAAGCAAAGAGAGCACTATTTAGTTTTTCAAGTCAAAGAACTAAGCTTGATTAAAATGCCTTTATCTTACAGAGTCTTTGCTGTCTCTATCCTGAATAAGCCACGATTTATCACTCTACCCTTTTCGCCTCACAAACTGGGTCATAAAAAACTAAAAAAAAAAAACTGTCATGTTAAAGGTGTAAAAATGAGCAAATGTTTTAAGTAAAAACTTACTGTGTAGCCCCACAGACCAACAACAGCCAAATCATATACAAAACCACCATCAGGACCAGGGCTGGACTGGGACCATAAAAAGTCTTACTCTTGTTCAATGTGAGCATATATTTTGCTAATAATACTTTTTTACACTTATTTCACCTGTTTGAGTGTTTTTAAAACATGTTTAACCACAGCTTAGAGGCTACAAATTCAAAGTACTATGCAACCTTTCAGCACACCTTAACCTAAATATCTAAATTGCTATGATGTAGCCTAAAATTGAAAATGAGGGTGTTTATTTCCTTTATGGTTGCTACCAGTCTTCTTTATACAGTTATTTTGAGGTTTTTGTTTTTGTTTTTTTATTTAGAGGAAGCATCGCAGCTGCCACCCAGTGCGTGGCTTCCAGATTTTGGGAAGTATGCAAATACCAATAAGTATTGATACTAATCAATCGCCATTGCTCCTCATTCTCATGTAATAGAGCTAACGTTACCTCCATCACCTCAAAGTCCCTGTATTCTCACTTTCGTTCGATATCCTGATTGGTTCAGTCCACTGTCTAAATTGTGGGCCGGTCTCTTAGGGGGAAAAAAATGAAAAAAAAATCCAACAGCATCGGCCCCTGAGGACTGTCGGCCCACCGGGCAAATGCCCAGTACGCCAGATTACCAGTCCAGCCCTGATCAGGACCCAGAACAGCTTCTCTGACGTCATCACTGGCCACCGCTTGATACCTCCCTTCACCTCTGGTATCCACCATCTGGTTCAGGGGTTACCACCACTGTTATGAAGGACTGAAGGTTTAGCTGACACTGTGCATAGGAGACCTCTTGTGGTCACTGGATCATGCTCGCAGTGCGTGCACCCCCGATGGTTCACTCGTGCAGTTAATCAGAGTGCGAGCCTGGGGGTGCTGTCACTCTCCCTTGGTCTTTTTCATTTTTCATGAATTGCTCTTCATCTGGTTCCTCACCCAGGTCCAATTTACCTTGGGAGACCCTACCAGAGGGCAAAAGCCCCGGACAAAATAGCCCCTGGGATCATTGAGACACACAAACCCCTCCACCACGATAAAGAAGCACTGCTGGTTGAGTAGATTTTTGATTTATTCGTGTTACTTTCATTTAATGTTTTCCTTGCTCTGTTTCCCTCTCAATGCTAAAAAGTGACAATGATGAATGGTAATTTCTTCTTACTGCTTAAAGATGACAAATGGATGCTTAGCATATTAAATAGTGTTAATAAATAAATGTGACTCAATTAAATTTTATTCCCAAATTGTCTTTCATTTTTATAATTGTCACATCAGTATCCACATCGTACACATGCAAAGTTATATCCATAGCATACAGAAACAAGTCGTGCACAGTTTTTCACTAAGAAATATTTGATCTCAGATGGAATTTTATCTGATGAGTTGCTGAAACTGTCAAAAAAAGTGGGTCTGTGCTTACAATGCTCATGTATAGAAATGTATCGACAGTCTGTGTTGAGAGCAGGTCGCACGCTAAGATACCCAGAAATTATGGGAATCTCCCATAAAAATTTCCTGAGTCTGTAACATGTCTGTAATATAGTATAGATGAGACTTTGTCAGGATGTGCTACAACAGATGGTTTTAAAACACACAGCACATGAGAGACATTCAAAGAATCATGAACTGAAATCTGAAAGAATTGCATAATAGTGGAATATGGTGGAAGAATTTTTACTTCCAGGAAAAAAATAATTTAAAAAACTTTATCAAACTTTAATTTGGGGCAAAGTCATCAGACCTTGTGTTTATCAGATTTGACTAAAAGCAGTTCTTCATGGGTCCTCATTACATTTACAGTAACTGTCATGGTCATGGTCTGGTGGCCCAGTGTCTTGAGTTCTTTAAGTGAAGTTCTGTTTTGTTGTATATGTTGTTTAGATCCTCAGTTTGTTGTTATTTGGGTGTTGTGTTATTTGTTATTTTTATGTTATGGCTTACAGCATATTTCAATTCTGGCTGCACCCAAGATAATCCAAATAGGGAACTGATGACTTGGTACAAAGTCCCACAGCTCCACTCAGGTTAACTCCAACATGGCAAAAGTGTGTGTAGAGAAAAAGCCAAAAATCATGTTCCCGATGCCTAAATCCACAGTTGTTGATCAGTGGGTTAACCTTTCGCGTCTCTTGCTCAAGCTTGCGACTGTGAACCATAAAATCCAGTTCTTCTCCACTCACTGCAGGAAACGGGAGAGAACAACAGGTAGATTTACTCCAGCTTTGATCGTCTGATTTGGGCATACTTCACCTCCCCCAGCCTCTCTCACTCTTCAAACTTACATTGCTCAGAATTAACACACAGTTTAACCATTACATTCATTTAATTATATTGATTCTGTTTTCTTGTTCAGTTTAAACTCAGTTTTATTTCAGTATGATTCATATTTAGCATAATCACATACTTTTCTGTAGAGCTCTGTGTTAACTTGATGGCATATGGCTGGTGTTGAGCAGGGCAATCTCACTCCTCTTTGACAATATTTATATATATGGTTATGGAAGTAATAGGCGAGTTAAGGATGGAAAGTTCTGGTTCTATGTCTATTAAAGCCTGTGGCCCAGGTTTCAGTGACTTTCTGCCCAGGAATGATGAGATAATTACACCTGCCTTCCTCATCAGTTCAGAGAAACACTTTAAGTGGATTTTCTTGTTGTGTGACAACCAAGACTTATTTTTTCTGTTTCATAAGAACCACCTCTTTAAGAAATCTCAACCATTCACATGTTCAGTAAAGCTATTACACGTGACACAACTTCAAGAGAAAAAGTCACATGTTCATTAAACCTATTATCTATGACGTACATTCAAGAGAAAAAGTCCCTTTTCATAATAAGCAAGAATCACACCCAGAAACATTTCTAAGTTACATTAGTTCAGCTTCTCTCAGCAATGTTATGTTGAAAACCTCTAAAAGCATTAGCTGGTTCTTAAAAATCCACAGCATCAGAGCTAGCTGCACACTGACACAACACAGATCCCACACTGGTGGAAAAGAGGAAATAGTAATCATGTAGTTTCTATCAGAAGCCTAGACTCTGTATAAAGGATGTACAGAGCCAGCATCACAAATCACTGGTTTCTGGAGTTGCCCCTGATGTAAAACCTTAATATTATCCAAATGGAGTTAATGAAAAAAAAATCACCCATACAAATTATTATGTATAGTGAATGAAGCCCAAATTATTTTGTAGCAAGGCTGTAAAATATTTCCTGCTACAAAACAATTTGGGCTGGCAGCACACCCAGTCCAGGAACCGGAGTCACACCCTGTTATATACCTTTAAGGCATCTTCACAGCTATAGAATGCTGCTGCTCGGGTCCTATGGAAGACGCAAACGTGAACACTTCAAAGCTGACAAAGTGTCGGAGCAGCTTTTGATCAATGTGTGAGTGCTTAGCATGAAATTGAAAGTCGTTAAGTCGTGACGAACTTTGTTTTTTCATAACAACACAGTCACGAGGAGGGTAAGATGGTGTAAATGAATTTGCAGTGCACCTGTCAACAGGACAACAGCTCAAACAGCTTTAGCGAGACACAAATAATATTGTTGAGTACTTTTGAATCCTGGACTGACAAACCCAATTCAGTGTTTCCTTCTGCTGTTGTCCTGGTTGTGTAACAAGGTGCTGAAGAAGCGTTCATCAGTGGGAGGTTTCCGTCCCACTGAAAATAACAAACGTGTCAGAAAGGAAAAAATGTTTCAGCTGCAACCTTGATGGTATTTAATGGTCTAAATATAAAACACACTTCAAACGTAGGTTTAGTCTATGTGTAAATTTAATAAAATGCCAGCAAGTGCAGTGTACCTTTCCTGTTTTGGGACCATATATTAATGCTTGTAGAACAATAGCATTGTTACCCAGCCCCTGGAAGGGGGAACTTTTTAGGCTGATAAGGTATCTGATCAGGTTGTTGCTTTTCCAATTACAAATAAAACAATAAAGGATAGTCATTGCAAGCCATGTTTTGGACACAGAAGGTCAGCAAAGCACAACGAAGAAAAAGCAAGAGCTTCCCCAGGGAAGTACGCCGTACACACATTCAAGCAGAAGATGAATAAAAGGACAGAAAACTTGTGGGGCATTTGTGGAGCCCCTTATATTTTAGAGAGGAGTCCTCATCTCCTCCTTTTTGTCATATAACTTTACAAATCTTGGTTTTAATTTAAAAGCCGCTGTGTGGAGTTTGCATGTTCTCCCCTTGTCTGCGTGGGTTTTCTCTGGTTTCCTCTCACAGTCCAAAGACATGCAGTTAGTGGTGTCCAAATGTTCTTGTTTGTTTTTTTTAAACAGTTACAGTTACTCAAGCTTTATTCTGATTCTGCACGATTTATTTCTCTTTATGCAATTTGACACTAAAGTTTAAGTACCCTTTTGGCAGTCTGCCCAAACCTCCTGGAGGCTTTCCAACTGCAGGCCTGTACCTGCTGACAATCCATCATCCTGTGACATGTTTATATCCTCCAGCTGTAAATCTTACTAATCATAGGTCTATCTGGTGTAAAGTTCTCGGGCTGAACTGTATGTATGCATTTATGTATAAAAATGTAATAAAATGTAATATCCATTGATTTATGTCCTGTAGCTGCTCAGACTGTCCATTATTATGACTCACAGCTCAGAGCATGCAGCAACAAAGAAAAATACAATAAGAACATAATGTGTAACACACAGTTGACAAATGCAATTAAATGTAAGTATAAAAGGTCATCTAAAAATATATATAAATCAATCAAACAATAAATCAAATCAGTCAACACAATCATAAGTCTAAGAGTATAGGTCAACGCAGCTTGGATGAATCAAAGCAATGCAGTCAAAACAGGTCAAGACAGTAGTCAATATTTCTCCCAGTGTCTTATCTAAGAGTCCAGTGTCTATATGACATGAAAAAGCACAAGAGAACAGTGTTTCTGGTGTCTGTCTGTTTGTTATCAGTATTACACCAAAAGTACCAGTCTGATTCATACAAATTTTGCACCAAAGATGGACAGTAACCCCTAGATCACCTGATTGAACAATCCATCTCACGCCCTCCACTCCACTCTAGAGTGGAGCTCCGTCTCCCTCAGACTGATTCATCCTCGCTGCCATAAAGAGCACTTCAGGAAATCATTGCTACCATTCTCCATAAAACTGTATGATAACTCTTCTTTCTGTGACAGGTGAACACAGCTGTCAGGACATAAGATCCCACACAAAAATTTTTGTGTTATGTCCTCTTGCTGCTGTCTTACGGATTCTTGGTGTACATATTCTGATTTATAGTGAATATATTACATATTATTTATCAATGCAATTTGCACTACTCTCTTGTACTATGTCAGTCTTAATATAACTCTTGCTCACCTACGTTTTTTATATTTTATCTATCTTTGTTTATATAAGTATAATTTTGCTCTCATTGTTGGCACTCTCACTATCTATCTATCTATCTATCTATCTAAATTTTTTGCCATAATTGTGTCAAGGTCAGAGGTCATATATCAAGTTATTCTGAAAATCTTGTGACTGCAGGATAACTTGAGAACACAATGTCACCAAGGATTTTCAAATTGATAGCATAGGTTCCTCTACTAAAGGCAGAACACACACACACACATGCCTACATCTACACTTAAACACCTGCACACATACTTACACCAACACCTATACTCACACACACACACCTGCAAACACACACACACACACACACACACACACACATAAATACACCTACATGCACAAACGCCTACACACATACCGGTCTATACAGTTTAGAAGGACATTTTCTTCAAACAGGCCTGGTGTTGGTTTGAAAGGACTTCCTTTCCTGAAGTCTTAGAGGTCTGGGAGTTAGGTTAAAACACTCTAAAAAATTCTAGGGAATAAAAATAGGTCACTTTAGGTTTCAGATACACTCTAAAGAGTACAGAGCCCTCTAACACAACTGTGGTTTAAATGGACAAAAAATTATGTTGTTTATGGGGACCAAAAAAAAAACACTGTGGAGACCTTAAAGGGGAAATTATGTTACTTCTTAAATCACTTCTAATTAACATAAATACACACCAACACACACTTACCTACACACACACACACACCACTTTTGACCACTTTTGCCTTTTTAATTTTTTTTAATTTTCTCTTGTGTTGCGTCTCTCACATGTTTAAATATCTCTCCTAATGTTATTCACACTGTAGATATGAGAGGTACTCTCACACTTTGGGGTTTATGCTGTTATTATTTATTTTATTTTATTTTTTATTAAAGTTTCAGTAGTTGGTGCTCTTGCAGTAGTTGGGTTATGGGAGTAATAGTGAGCCAAGGAAGAAAAGTTCTGTTTTTTTGTTGGCTGCAGGTTTCAGTATCCATCTGCCCAGGGCTGAAGACATAATTACAGCTTTAACAATCTGGATTCCTCATCAGTCCAGAGAAAAGTGAATTTTCCTGCTTAACATTGAGCCTGTTGGGATTGTTGGGATTATTTTATTTGGATTGGACTGACCTCTGAGTCTGCGCGGTGAGTTGAGAAACTCTCATTGCACAGACTGATAATGGGGAGCTGTGTGAGTTCATGTAGCACACCCAGTCCAAGAACCAGAGCTGCACCCTGTAATTAACCTTTAAGGCATCTTCAGAGCTACAGAATGCTGCCACTCAGGTCCTGATGAAGACACAAACATGTGAACACATCAAAGATCACAAAGAATAGGAACAAATTGTAAAGAATGTTTAGGTGCTTCACACGAAATCGAAAGGCATCAATGGCATGATGAACTTTGTGTTTTACACACCGACACAGTCAGGAGTGTCTCTGCTGTTGTCCTGGTTGTGTAACAAGGTGCTGCAGAAGCATTCAGCAGTGGAAGGTGTCTGTCAGGTAGCTTCACTTTGGGCTCCACCCCTCCTCTCCTCCTGGGTGTAGACAGCAGTGAGGATGCAGATAAAGAGAGACGGACAGAGAGAGCAGCGTCCTCCTCGCAGAGACACCAACAGACGAGTCCGTCCACCTGCTGCAGAATCATCAGAGAGCCTCCTGAACAGCAGCCTTCATCCTCCATCAGAGCTGCCGAAGGTAAGACGAGCTGCACACCTGTACTCTTATTCTGCCTCTTGTGGCACAGGGCAGGGCCGCTCAGTGGAGACACACATTTTAGAGCTGAACAACACATCAGTGTTAACAAATTGCACAAGTACAACAATAAATATACAGAAACAGGCGGAAATCCACAAGATGTCCCTCTGTGAAAATATATTTCAGTGTTTGTCTGATACATAAAGTAATGCAGACGTTGTGTTTTTGTGTTTTCCGACATTACCAGCTGGTGACGTTATGACAGCATTGCTCAGTGGTCACAAAGATTTTTCTGTAACGTTACAGAAACATCACAGAAAAAAGCACAAGTATGATGTTTCACTAATGTGATGCATGGTTTAATATAAATTTGGGGCAAATTTAATGTAATGCGTCATTTTCATGAGATTTTTCTAGTGTTACTGTGACGGTGTGTTTGTGTCAGTGTGACATGAACCATTTCAAACTACAGTAACTGATTTTTGTGCTCCTGTGTTCAGCAGAATGCTGTTTGTAATTTTCCCCATTGTGGGACTATTAAAGGTATCCATTCAGAGTCCTTTCATTCACAGCACAGGGTTATTTTCCACAGACACACACACAGCTCATTGTGCTCGAGGCAAATAGCAAACTGCACATCAGAAAAGGTATAATGTTTGGTATTTATGAGTCTGTATAGTAAGAATGAAGTAAGTTATTAATTATTCTCTCCATGGTGAAGACTTCAAACTTTAGATTGGGAAAACAAACTTGGAAACATTTCCAATAAGTTTGTTTTGTTCCATTTTAGAGAGAAAATCTGTCAAATGAAGAATCAGGTTATAACAGATTTTTAAAGGAGCATGGAGACATTTAACCAGCATGCTGATAAATGTTTGTTGTGTGTTTACTTGTTGGTTGTTTGTCATTGTAACAATGTGAAATGTACAGTATTGAGTATAAATGTTATAATTTCGTGTAACAACCAGGTTTCTGTTAAAAAAAAGTGTGTTTTTCAGGTTTCTGTCGGCTGATTGGCTCCCTACAAAATGCTCCGCCCCCTGCTATGCCTGTCTGCTGTCATTACACTCACAGGTAAAAAGCACACCTGACATTTTGAAGTTGTCCTTACAGTAGCTGAGTAGCAGCAACACAACCAGAGAGGAAACAGCCTGACGACGGAGAAAGCTTTAAATCTGACAAACATCAGCAAAGTTTAATGTTTTCTTCAAGATTTCAAGTTATTTTTTACAATAACAGAAAAATAGGAAAGCCAGTGAATAAAAACAAGAACTCAAAGAAAACAAACAACAATCTGCATCCGGACACCAACAACATTACTTGTGTAACATTTACTCTTTAACACTTCTTTTAAATTATCTTTGACATTTCCATGAAATCTCTCTGAACATCCAAACACAGTGGAGCAGTGCTCCCTCAGCCTCTGTTTATTTACATCAGGTCAATGAGTTGATTTCCAATCCTCTGCTGAGATTTCACTTTCCAAAGATGCCCTGCCACTATGAAGCTCATCATGTGATCAAACTCAGAGTTCAAAGCCAAGACGTCTTTTTTCTGTTTGACTCATATTGCATAAATTGGTAGTTTGTCCTGAACGTGTCCTCCTGAGAGGCATTTTTACCAAGCTGACCTCCTCATGAACCTAACACCGTGTTACAAGATCTGAAATTAGGTTATCACACAAATAATTCTGTCTTTTAGAGTTTCGTCCTTTTGATTAGCAGAAAATAATCAGTGTGAGAGTCTGGACTAAGACTAAAAGTTCTCTGCACATAACGAATCAATCAAATTCATCGTTGATCTGTATCCAGTACGACATTGATCATGGATTTTTGATTTGCCCATTCTTGAATACAATGTGCAGTTAAATCCCTGCATTTACATTTTGTTCCAAGAGTGCAGAAGGAGACAGAAATACATTTGTAAAAAGAAATTGCTAAAAATAAAACAAAATCTGATTACTGTGTGATCTCCTGCTGATTATTTCCTCTTCAATCTCATGTGTTTGCTGGACAAATGCATCACTTTAGATTCATAATCTGTTTAATATTTTAAGTTTTTCTAAACCTCTGCAGTTCCAAGATACAAAATGAATATTTGGATGGTTATTATTGGTTGGTGCACAACATCTATCAAGACATGAATGATCTAATTTCTGTTTCAGAGTATGCCTATAAGAAAACACCACCAGGCTACTCACACATGGGGCCCACACCAGAAGCTCAGCCTTCATTAGATCCACTAATCATTGCACACTGTCAGGATCAGTTCATCCACTCTCTATTCTAAAAAGAAGGCAACAAAAGATGCACACACTGCTGCGCTTCATATGACTGAAACAAGATGAGAAATCTATCCCAGAGGTTTCCTCCTACAGTCCAAAGACATGCAGCTATTGGGGTCGGGTTAATAGGTGATTTTAAATTGTCCATATGTGTGAATGGAAGTGTCAGTATTCTGTGTTAGCCCTGTGACAGGCTGACAACCTGTACGAGGTGTACCCCGACCCTGGGATAGGCTCCAGCCCCCACCCCAACCCCACCCCTGTGACCCTGAACAGGATAAGCAGAAGAAGATGCATGCATAGGTCGATGGATGGATGAATGGATGGATGGATATTTAAAAAACTACATGATTAATTAAAAAAGTCAACTTTAGAAAACAAAGGGAAAATCCAGCCTCTCGTGTGTCTCCATGTCTTCAGGTGCTCAGACATTCACTGCTTCTACAGTGCTTGACATCAGCTCATGTCCCATCACGTATTATGGACAGAAGTATGAACAGCTCTATGTGAGTAGGCTGCAGCCTGATGTTTTAGAACATCTTTGTGTTTCCATAATTGTTGCTGTTTAGTCTCCACCTGCAGCAGAGATGATGTTTGCAGACTGAGTGAACGTCAGCAGTTAATGAAGGTCACTCTCTTTCTTCACTGGCTCACTGGCCCTCAGAGAGCAGCTGGACTTGGCGCTGTGTGGTCGTCTCTTTAGCACAGAGTCTCATTAATGTGCTCTGCAGTGATGCTGAGTATGTGACCATCAACTGATGCAGCATCCTGGAGCAGAGCGAGAGCTCTGAATGAACCCCGAGCAGCTCTGACACCAACCGTTCAGCTGTAAATGACACAAAGCGCAAAACATGCTCATATTTGACTTCTCATGTGTCTGATTTTCCGCAGGTGAACCTAACAGGTGGAAATGTTACAATCTGTTTCAACGGCTTTTTCAGCCTTAAAACTGGAGGCGACTGTATTGTGGAGCGTTCATTTGGAGCAAACTCATTTAAGTTAGCGGGATTTGCAGGAAATTCTGTAGATGAAAATACGATTCGTGGAAAGTTACCAACCATTCAGAGCCATTTGGAATGCTCTCTTCAGTTCAGTTTCCTCAGCTCTGGTGTGAGTGTTGTTCTTTATCACAGAGTTCAATCTGACTGGTTTCAGTTTCCACTGTTTTACCTCAAATTTAATGCATAAACACTGAAGCCAAAAATCAAATCTGAGGTTGTATCACAAACATTTTCTGAAAGCTTTTGGAGGAAACTTCCTGACAGTGTCTGAAACTTTTCTGTTTAGAGTTCACAGACTTTTTTGACTCTGTATAACTTGGATACACAAGCAGTGCTGCTGATTTCCAAAATAATCTCTGGTTCAGTGGTGAGTTTCTGTGTCTTTATGAACAATTATAAGAGTGTGGCATTAATAAGATGTGTTAAATTCTTTATATCTGATCCAAATATTTTGCTCTTTTAATCTTATTGTGTCTGAAGTCAGTTGTCTCTGCCTTGTGGGTCTAACATTGATTGTGTTTGTTTCTGTCCAGGTGTATGAGCTTCAGGTTAATGGGACCACAGTCAATTCAGTGAATGTTGCTGTCTTTGCTCAGTTTTATTACTTAGACATCAGTGGATGCAGATACTCAGGTCAGTCAATCTAAAGCTCCAAACTCAACTTTGGGACTCAGTAAAACTGAAATATTTAAATTCTATTCTCAGGTAATCTGTATAACTCTAGCACGGTGATCAGCGCCAATCCAGATATCTGCTCCAGTGTCACCTGTTCTACGACAGCAGTCCTCCTCACCTATGGCTGTGGTCCCCTGGAGCGTTGTCAAGGCAACAACAGGTAAATATGTCCTCTTTGCATTTAGAAGAAAAGCTGTGATGGTGAAACACAGACTTCTTGAAAGAATTGTAATTTATTTATTAATCTGCTACAGGAAGTTTCTCTGAAAGCTAGTCTGTATTACAGAATCATTTTATTGTGAAAAGGCAGCAGCAGGAAGTGCTGGAATTGCATCAGCAGTAACTCGCATTTAAAAAGCAGCTCTGATGGAAGCAAAGAGATCAGTAAACACTGAGGCTGATATGAGTTTGATAAAAGCTTCACACTTTACATGCAGCTGCTGATTTACAGGTAAATTATGTGATGAATCAGGTGCCAATATATCAGTGGTCCCCAGACTTTTTTGTGCCATGGACCACTTTAATGTCAGACAATATTTTCACGGATCGACCTTTAAGGTGCGGCGGATAAATACAACAAAGCAACAGACTGATTTGTGACAGAAGGAGAGCAGCAAGAGTGAAAGGGAAGGTTTACACGATGTTATGATGTCATCTGAATGTTGGGGTTATTGTCAGGTCTTTACCTTGCAAAGCACCAAAGACAGCTGTTGTGATTTGGTGCTATATAAACACATTGAACTGACTTGAATTTTCTGCCTCCATCAGCTGTGTGCTGGACACCACCTGCACCGTGACCGGCCCCACTGTCATCGACATTCACGGCCAAGTTAACGTCATCCAGGATCGGTGTACGTACTCTCTGGTCTCGACTCCATTGGTCCCTGACTTCCATGTTCTGGCGAACTTCCAGGAGCGGCGTCGTGAAGATGTGAGCTTTTTGGACAGTGTGACGCTGCGTCTGGATGGGCCGGGCATTTACATTCACCTGGAACAAGGTGGGAGAGTTCAGGTAAGCTGCCTACAGCCACAGTTGATGTGTCAGAGTGAAGTCTGATCCACAATCCTCCCCTCTTCCTCTGCTGTGTCTCCTCATCTTTCTTCTCAGGAGCAGTTCTTTCAGAGCTGCTGAGCTCAGTGGTTGTTGCTGTGAAATCAGCCTGTTTGTGTGTTTGAGGTGTTTCACTCTGTGTTTCCTCCACTTTGTCTCTGCTGTGATGCAGCTGAACGACTCAACACTGAAACTCAACAGTTCGGCTCAGCTGTTTTACGGTGTGGAGCTCTCTAAGGACCAAACTGGAGTCACTGCTACGCTGTCGCTCTCCAACCTCACCGCCTCTGTCTTCTTTGATGGCTACACTGCACAGATCCACTTAGAAGGTAGAGAATATAAAATGTCTAATTCATGTAATATATACTGTGCTGTTATTCATTGATCTGTTTTCATCCAGTTTGAATGTTGACGCTGATCTGACTCCCATTCTGTCCTGAACTTGTGCAGGACCTGCTGTTCCATCTCTGGAGGGTCTGTGTGGAAACTCCAGCAGGTCTCTGAGTGAACTGAGGCTCTCTGAGTACAGCTCCACCAGGTAAGACCTCATCACAGGCTCAGAGTCCCTCTGACTGCTGCTGCTTGATGAATGAGTTACAGATATTGTGTTTATGTGAATGAGCCTGAGCAGGGAACAGTCCTGACCTTGTGTTGTGTGTCGCCCCCTAGCTGTGGTATACAGTACAACGACACTGCTGACAGTACGATCAACTGCAACAATGTGACTGAACGGTGAGAAACATCTGTCTGTGCTATACTTTGATCTCTGTGGAAGATTGTATCCACCACTAAAAAAAAAGGAAAAAAATCGCCATTACGCATCTCAAATTTTTGCGTTTAATACCTCGAAATTTTGATCTAGCGCTGCCAGTCAGGGAGCTCCATAACGGTGCATCATTTCCTAGTAAACCGGAAGCAGGAACCTGAAGACATCAACTGTCTAACAGATCAACATGAAAATTCCTCACCTCTTATGCAGCTGTTTTTTGCTAGAAGACATTTTGACCATTGAAGGTCAAAAAGATGACAACAATTTATTCGCCTTTGTTAGACACTGCTAGCTCACTGATACTGTCGCTACCCTGTTTTGAGTGTGCATGCATTGGTGTCATCTGCTTCCAGATAACAATGAAATGTTCTCTTCTCTGAGCTTCCTGATTGACAGTGCGAAGTTGAAATTTTGAGTTATTAACATGAAAATATTAGATATGCAACTCAAATTTTTGACTTATTTTCTCAAAATTTTGAGTTGTTTCCTTGAAACCTGAAATTTTGAGTTACTAAGTTGAAATTTCAAGAAAACATCTACGCATTTTGAGTTTTTGGATGATGATTTTTTTAATTTATTTATTTTTTGTGGCGGAAACAAGCTTCCATAAATCTCTGTGGTAAATTACATGTTACATCACATGTTTAACATCTTGTGACTTCAGCACAGATGGAAGATAAACACAACTGATCACAGATCATTTTATTATCTTTCATTTTTTGTTTTTCCATCTGTGGAACAGCTGTAATCTCCTGAAGGCGGCGCCCTTTCACCTCCTGTAACAATGACATCCACCCAGAGCCCTACATAACCGCCTGCGCATTCGACACTTTGTGCAAATATCCTGCAGTGGACGGTCCTCAACTGTCAGTTCCTCAAGGCCTACGCCACAGCCTGCAGTCTACAGGGCAACCACACTCTGGAGGGCTGGACTTCAAAGACCGGCTGCTGTAAGACTTTATAATTGCTCTCATTAAAAAAAAAGAATGAACTCTGTATTTTCACGTGTTTCCAGAATAATCTGTCAGTGTGTCCCTCTGTAGCTCCTGAGGCCTTCTGTCAGGACAGGACCTGCAGTGATCACGAGTTCTGCGGTGAGAAGCGGTCGGTGGTGACACTCGCTGCTTCTGTCGAGCCATTTTTGCCTCCAAGTACAGATCAGAAATACTCTTTTGGGTACGACAGCTGTGACAACAACATGACAACAGGGCTGAAAGACTGAAGGAAAACTCCTAACTGCGATCTTTCTGACCAATATTATGACGTTCAGGCTGATCCAACAGTCTGCAGCGAGGACTCTGCTTCACTCACACTGGTCGGTTGTCTCCTCCTGGAGGACAAAGGCATCGACTACTCTGCCTTACGCCTCAGTGACCAGACCTGCAGGGGTCAGAGAGCATGAGCTCACCCCACATGGTGACCTTTACCTTCAACAGCAGCAACAGCTGTGGGGCGCTATC
This sequence comes from Pterophyllum scalare, assembly GCA_024447675.2. Taxonomy (NCBI): domain Eukaryota; kingdom Metazoa; phylum Chordata; class Actinopteri; order Cichliformes; family Cichlidae; genus Pterophyllum; species Pterophyllum scalare. Next base: position 1,438 of record JAMQGT020003025.1, on the reverse strand, counting down.
ACGTGGGTGTTTCATCTTCTCCTCTTTACCTTTTACAAGCATCTAGCACTCAGCTGTGCTTCTCCTGCTCTGTACTAGTTTGGATCTTTCCGTGGGTTCAGCTTCACCCTTGACCTCAAGGGCAGTAATGGATAGATGACGCCTCATTGAGGCACATTCCCTCCTTATGCACTGACCTTGCCAGCGGCATCTGTCACAATTTCGTCAGGCACTTGTGTTTGATGACAATAAAGCCTTCTGATTCTGATACTGTGCCGATACAGTGTCAACACTGTGTTGGTGTGTCGCTCAATAACATCTGCTGGATTTAAAAATCATTGCAGGCAACCTGGATAAAGTGTGTCAGGGAGACTGGACTAGGGTCATTCATTCTGACATCTGAGTGATGAATGGTCCTGTTTACATTACCATTTGATTATAACAAAAATAATATGATTGACTAATACTATATGTTACATACAGATGACGCATCTGCTTTGTCAGTCAAAAAAACCACTCAAAGAAAGATGCAAGTAAGAGTTCACAAAAATACAAGCTAGCTTGGCCAACAAGCTGCATCCATAAACTGGATGGGTTCGATCCAAACACACAGATACCTGCTGATTAACGCTAAGTTAAAGAGTAAAGAAATCCTAGAATCTCACTCACCAAAACTAGAGCAGTAACTTCTTGCCATAACCATAACCATGATGCACTCAGTGTTTCTTTTCATTCACTTCTTCTTAGTCTACTTATACCCCACTCTGCAACCAATTTGTTGTGATAGACATGTCTGTGTGACAAGTGGCCAAAGGCAGAGAGAGAAAGAGGACTAAAGTTGCTGTCGTTGCTGTTTTTGAGAAAAAACTGAATCACTTTGATGTTTGTGATGTGTCTTGTGTTGACTGAGTGATTATAATGACTAATAAGTGGCAGACACAAACTTTTCACTGTATGTGTCAATGAAATGTAAGGATACTGACTTACGATATACTTCTGAATTAGATGCCCATGATCTTAAAAGTGCGGTCAAAGTGCTGAGTTTCTCAGATTAAAATCACCTGTAGTGAGTGCAAACTGTTTAGTTTCATTTAGCTTTTCCTAAGCGAAGAAAACTGGTCCGGTTCACTATTACCTCTACTTCCTTTTGCGAGGTCATTTTAACAGTCACATGTTGAAGGTGCAAAAATGTAAACGTAAGTAAGTAGGTAAAGTTTATTTTATATAGTCACTTTTTAAAGATAAAAAGTCACAAAATGCATTATAAAACACAATATCGAAAAAACAGATTAAAACACCAGATTCAAAAACATATTAACATTACCATATTAAAAAGAAAAAAGATTAAAAAATAATGTCAACAGAAAGCCTGGTTAAACAGGAAATGTTTTAACTGTTTTTTAAAAGACGCCATAGAGTCGGCTAAACGTGTTCACTCACATCTGATTGTGTAACCCTG